>PVHX01012941.1:0-56974 GCA_004024805.1 Geosciurus inauris | reverse complement strand
TCTCATACTAGACAAAGGTGCCAAAAACATACATTGGAGAAAAGATAGCCTTTTCAACAAATGGTGCTGGGAAAACTGGAAATCCATATGCAGTAAAATGAAACTAAACCCCTATCTCTCACCATGCACGAAACTCAACTCAAAGTGGATCAAAGACCTAGGAATTAGACCAGAGACCCTGTGTCTAATTGAGGAGAAATGAATAGTGTGTACAGCTTCTGAAAATTTGTGTTTTTCTGTTATGTTTGATAACATGTATTAAAATGCAACTTTTGAGAAATATTATAAAATAAAATAAAATTACCTGAAATTTAAAAAAATAAAATAAACAAACAAACAAACAAACAAAAAACAATAGTTCATGGGCTGGGAACATAGTTCAGTTGGTACAGTGCTTGCCTCACATGTACAACCCAGGGTTTAATCCCGAACATCATAAAACAAAACAAACAAAAATACTGCAAAAACTATTTTTGTCTTCATATTTATATATAAATAACAAATTTAGTTGGTATTTATGTTATTTAATATTTTTTAACTGCATAAAGGTATATCCCCCTGATTAGGAATTCAGGTGACTCACCAGTGTTTCAGGACCCTTAAAGGGGTTTGTACTCTGGGTCTTGGCTGACCTTAGAGGGAAAGAGCCAAAACATTAGTTTCTTTTTCCTTGGCACTTTCACTTCCTTGACTTTAGTCTACAAGTTTTTGGTTTTAAATATCCAGCAGGCCAGTTTTACCAGTCTCTAAGTGGAAGTAATGTATTACAACTTCAATATTTATAATGTCAACAAGTTATATATAAATTTTGTGTTACTCTTTATGCAGGGTGGAAATTTAAATGTTATTTTGGAAGGTAATTAGAAGAGCTTGAATTTTTTAATAGTTGACAGTGTGGAATATAAAAATATTTTACACTTTTCCCACAAAAAGGAAGTTAAAAACTCTCTTAGTCTTTCTGTTTGATTCATGTTTTATTATTTTATCTGATATTCAGATGGATTCAGGAAATAGTACATGTAAACTTTGTAGATTTACATTTTTTTAAAAAAGACAGAGATCAGCTTCAGAAATAAAACAATTAAGATTTGTCAAGAGGCCATGCTCTTGAGCTAAAGCTCTGCCTCTCACATTTATCCATGTTAAGATGGCTCCAAAGTAGGCTGAAATTAAGCTTATTTAATGTTCTGTTCAAAAGATTGATATTTTTGTTGTAAAGATGACTATGATCTCAACATAAACAGGGTGTATAATTCAAAACTTAAGTAAAGGTTCAGGCAAATTGTAAAAGGTATTTAGGCTTGTAAAAGAGTTTTAAAAGAAAGTAAATCTTGTACATTATTGAGTTGATAAATATATGTGTACTTGTAGAGGTTAAATAGTTACCAGAGATTCTATAGTGTTCATTTTGTAATTTTCTTATAGAATTTTATAACTGTTGCCTGTTCATGTTTTGCAGAAGCACTACTTCTAACCGAACAACTTGAGTTAATTTAAGACAATAAGTTGTCACTTACAGGACAAATAGGATATAATGCTGACTTTGGTACTGATTAAATGAACAGAGTAACTGAAATTATAGATATTGAATTTATAACCCATTACTCTCACTTTAAGCATGGTGAGAAGGGCCTAGGGGGATCAAGAGGACTAGAGAATAGGAAGCCATCCGGTGCACATTCTTCAAGGAGGAGGATCATTGGAGAGAGAAATGTTTCTGATGCTTCCAAGGAATGTATTTATGGTCAGCAAGACTCTAATCCAGCTTGCAGATGGCATGACTGGTAGAGGAAGGTTAAAGGAGCCAAGAGGTTTCTCAAAAGTTCCCAAGAGTGATCCTTGAAGAATCCCACCTGACCCTAAGAGTAGATAAGAACAAGGTCTATTTTGACCAACTTGATCTTAACCATCTCTCAGGAGAGTATGACCAAAGCACAGTCATATGGATATTTAAAAGAAAATATATTTTTAAATGTAATTTAAGATGTATGCTTGGGTCAGCCCTAAAGTAAAGGTGGAGACTATAAAGGAAGGGTTTTTGTGTGGGAGTGCCTAATAATAATGATCACACAGGACTTTAGAGTCACAAGTTTTTCCTAAGTTAATTTGAGCCTGATCTTCTCAACCTCTTTCAAAGATAAACTTGATCTGTTTTTCACTGGTATGATTATGAGTTATTGTCATCATGGTTCTCAAAGAATGGCTAAAATACTAATTTCTTTTGTGCTAATTGTTTTAAAAAAGTAATACTTTGCAGTCTTGCTTATTATTGTCCTGACATAATCTCTGCCCTATGTATACATTTGTTCAGTCATGTACCAACTGCCACCATAGATCTCTGGAATGCCCCGATGTGCTGAATATTCTTAACTGTCCATGTTCTATCTGGTAGAGAACAAGGATTTAGTGTAGCTTACCCCAATTTTGCCTTCTCTCAGCAGGAAGCAGCTTTGAGCTGTTGTCAACTTTTTTTTTCGTAGAAATGAATTGTAGACATTGACAGTGGGGAAGTTTAACAGTGGTCCACCTGATGCTTTGAATATAGCCCTTGCTTCTCTGCCACTGCAACTTATTTATTTATTTATTTTTATTTTTTGATTTTTTTCCGTGTTCTATTTTATTTTATTTTCTAATGCCAGCAGTGCTTTTATTTGTTTGTTTGTTTGTTTGTTTGTTTATTTATTTATCTGTCTATCTATTTATTTATTTATTACATGAGAAAACATGAATTTCTTCATGGTAATAAAATGAACAGGAAAAAATATTTGCACTAATACATCATTAACCATTACTACCAAATTAAGTTCTAAAAAGTTCAACATTCCAATAGAAAAAAAACCAGCAGAGAATATGAACAGATGATTCATAATATAATAGAAATGGGTCTTTTTTTTTTTGGTTTAAGCACTTAAGGATTTTGTTTTTTTTGAGTAGCTTTTTTTTAGAAGATAACATTTCATTTCTCTGGTTGTAAGTGATAAAAAATCACAGCATACATGTGGTCATACATATAGTTGGGCTATGATGACCATCATATTTCACCACTGTTACTGTCCCCATGCCCCCTCCCCCCTTACGCCCCTGTGAACAGAGTTCCTCCATTGTTCCCATGTCCTTCCCCACATTATGGATCAGCATCCACTTATCAACAAATATATTCAGCATTTGGTTTTCTGAGATTGGCTTACTTCACTTAGCATGATGTTCTCCAACTCCATCCATTTAACTGCAAATGCCATAATTTTATTCTCTTTTATTGCTGAGTAATATTCCATTGTGTATATATACCACAGTTTCTTTATCCATTCATCTATCGAAGGGCATCTAGATTGGTTCCACAGTTTTATAGAGCTCAATTCACAAAAGCTAAACCGTGGAACCAACCCACTGCAACTTATTTAAAAGGATATATTTCTCTTCTTCTTTTCCTCTCCCTCCCTAATCTTTTCTCCTCTCTAATCTTAGAGAATCAAGACTTCATTTCTTCCCTATTCCAGGCAGAGCTACCTGTCCTTGAGAACACAGCCACCACAGGAACCAAGTAGTTCAGATTTGAGGATGACACCAGAAGTTCTCAGAAAATACTATCTCCCAAATTCACAAGTGATTCTAACTCCTAACAGAACACCTAGAATGTAGCCTTTGACTCATCACTTTAAGACTATCCTGTTTCCCCTAATGGGCAAAATTCCAACCTCTGGGACTGGATTTCCTTGTGTTTCTCCTTTGCTGGCAAAGAATAAAACTGTGTTTTCCTTTTTCTTAAAATTATATCTTCATTATTGGATTGGAATCAAGGATGAGGACTGAACATTCAGTGACAAATTCAACTGTGTCAATTCAATCTCTCTTTTTGAAGTAGATTTTTTTACATTACTGAATAATTTTATAAATATAATTTGATATGCAGAATTGAGGCTTTATCTTTCTCATTTATTTTCCCATTTATTTTCATATTCCCTCACTTGAAGCAAGAACACAGGCATGTGCTCCAATCCTGTACACCTTATGACCACAATTGAAATGTTCTGGAGATTTTCTAGAAATATCTACTTTCCTGATTAAAAAATAATTATAAATTTAAAAAACGGTAGACAAAGATGAGTGGTGGTGGAGACTTACCTTCTCAATTCTTGTATTAGATTTGTTGATATGAATGTGTGACACTAGATGTGTAGGACTGTTATCCTGTAAACAGGAAATAGTATAAAGCTGGTTTAGAATCCTGGCATTTTGAGAATATGCATTTTTCAAACTTTGAACTATCTACTCTAGAAATCTTTCAATATTAGATAATTAAGGCCAACAATAATATATCCAGCATAGAGGAATGTCCTAGATTTAGTATTTACTGATTTATTGAACTGGAATGTCTTTATTAAATTTACAGCTGATTTAATTTTTCCCCGATTTCTACCAAGTAAAGATAAAAACCTTAGATCAACTTTAGATTTCAGATTTTCTCTTTTTTTATTTCCAGCATCATTTATGGTTATTTTTCAATGGACTTGTATATCCAGATAGAACTTCAATCCCCAGAATATAGCTTTATTAGACCCATCATTTCTAGCTAAAATATTCTTCCTACCCAAACTTTTATGTTCAATTTGTCTTTGAACTTCAAGGACAATCATGCATCACAACAATGTATTAAAAGTTTTCTTTCATCATAATTGAAGTATTATTTCCCTTTACCCTGAACACCAAAAACATTTAGCTTATTTCATTCAAATGGCAATTTTGCACATGAGAATTGAAACCATTTACAGCCACACAGCTTGTTGCCTACACTAACATGAATTTACTATTCCAGTGTTTACAATTAACAGAAATTTAATCATCCAGCCATTTCTTACCCAAGAAAATGAAGCTATAATAACTTTGTTTGCTTTAAATCTTCCAAAATATTCACTTTTCTCAACAGTAGACTAGCCTACTTACCTTCTTGATGGTAAATAAAGTTTTCTCAGGACAATTCATGCTTAATTTATATAAATAACACATCTTTATTATCTAGATTTACTTATAACCTTTTACTGTGTCAGCCATTCTTTTCCTTTTATATTACAAACTTTGCCCAGACTCTATCAGGTACAGTGTATTAGACATGTACAGATTCAGCTTGACTTAATTGCAAGCACCTTGAGTCCTAATAACCCCTGAGTAACCCTTGTCAGTTTCCCCATATAGTTTACCAGCCTACTATAAATAAAACTTTAGAGTAACAAGTTCAGCTTTACAACTGAACAAGGCACTCGGTACCTTCAGATAATCCACACGTGTTCAGGTTTGAAATAAGTCACTTATGTCCTGACGATTATGTAAACCAAAACTTCTGCTCCAAAGCACAGGGCACTGTCTCATCTTGCTGCTACTCAGAACTATGATTCTGCTAGAAGGTCCCGAATAAAATTCACTTGTCAATTTTTAATCTACCTGCCTCATTCTTTGATTTCATAGTATCACATGGTTAGTTCCCAATCACAGGGATTAGGTTGTTCTAGAACAGGAAATATTTGGAAAATATAATTATAAACAAAATTTTCATCTGACCCAGAAATCACTTCCACAAAGTTAGAAGAGCTACAGGGTACTTTAATAATTGTAAACTAGAATGGCATTAGCATAACAAACACTCCATTAAAGACGGCAAAGATAAAAAAAATGTGTTTTATATAGTAAAGAATATATAATCAATATATGATTAAGAATATGTAATCAATATACAATCAAGAATATGCAATCAATTACATATATATTTATAC
The DNA here is from genome assembly GCA_004024805.1 of Geosciurus inauris. Classification (NCBI taxonomy): domain Eukaryota; kingdom Metazoa; phylum Chordata; class Mammalia; order Rodentia; family Sciuridae; genus Geosciurus; species Geosciurus inauris. The sequence continues at coordinate 51,209 of PVHX01012941.1, read as the reverse complement.
ATAAACAATAACTTGTCCTGAAGTTAAAGGATGTAAAAACACAATTTGTCAAACTTAGATCTTAACTTTATCTGGTAATTGGGCAGACATTGACTGTTAGTTAATATGCCTTATAAAGAGGAGAAACAAAACTTCTCATGGCTTCAGTGTTACTGAAACCTCAGTTCTTGTCCCCAGTGCAAATCCAATAAAGACATGGTTTTGAGAAGAAAAAAAAGTTTTACTTACTACAAAGGAGAAACACAGGGGACTCCTGTTCTAGAAGCTGGAATTGTGCCCATCAGAGGGAAAAGTGTTTTAAAGAGGTCAGTGTAAAGCCAGATGATCAAAGGAGGCGAATTAAAACCATTGGGAAAGGCTTTATTGTAAATACATGCACTTGGGCTGAACTCTCCTGTCCATCAGAGTGTGTACAGGAGAATGGCACACGTGTTCCGGGGTACAGAAAATTTTTAAAGGCCTGGTCAGGAAGAGGAGGGCTTAGGGCAGGAAGAGAAGGTCAGAGTCCTTCCTAGATGAGTCAGGAAAAGCCCGCTGATTGACAGGAGGCACCTCTACTGCTGGTGTCAGTGTCTGACCATTCCATGGCTGCCCCTAAGAGGACACACTGAACCCTGAACCAACCTAACAGTCAGTCAAAGGCTACATTCCATTTTTTATCTGTTGGGAGTTATAATTCACTTGTTAATTTGGGAGATAATCATTTCTGAGATCTTCTGGTGCTATGCCAAAGTATGAATTAGTTGGTTCCATGGTGAGTGTGTACTCAAGGACAGATAACTCTGCCTAGGATAGGAAAGAAAGGTAATCCAGTTTACCCAAGATTATGGAGAGGAAGAGGTCAAGGAGGGGAAGGGAAAGAGGAAAAGAAACATGTCCTTTTAAAAATAAGTTGCAGTGTCAGAGCAGCAAGGCTATATTCACAGCATATAGTAGACCACTGTTACATTAGAATAGCAGATAATTTTTCAAATTGGAGCAAGGTACCCACCAAAGTGGGTCTCTAAACTACCCACAGCAGTTAGGAGAATGAGTTTCTATCTTCTCTGATGTTTATATTTCGGAGATGATTCCTAGTCTTTGAGAAATTGATAAGGAGTCCATTTGGTCTTCAAAAGACTGAATTATAACAAGATATATTTCATGCTTTTACAGTTATGTCAAAATGGATCCTACTGTTATGTATAACTAAAACAAACCAATAAAAATAAAATAAAAAAAGAGTAGTAGAGAAAAAGAAACAGGGAGGGAGGCAGAGAGAGAAAAAGGAAGTAGTGGGGACTGAGTTGAAGCAAATTAAATACTGTGCTTGTATAATTATGTCAAAGTGAACCTCAATATTATGTACATCTATAATGAACTAATGAAATTAAGTTTCAAAATGAAAAAAAGAAAAATACATTAAAAATAAAAAAGAAAATATGTCTTAAATGTGACCTCACAAACATTTTGAATTTGGTACCATTGCAGTCTTCCATCTCAGATAGCACCTTCTGTCAAGGTAGCACTTTCCCCTACTACAGTAGGAATAGATTTGACTTTGCTTTATATATAGGTAATCCTAATAGTGTGTGGGGGGAGCTCATAACAAATAATTAGTCTTTCATGCTAATTTTTGAAAGTATCACTTATCTTCTAGTAGATTTTAAGCCACCATAACATAGAAATAATTTATATGTAAATGTCTTATTTTTCTTTTGTGCTTATCGTAAAGCATTATTCTTGTATAGACTTATACCCATGTACACTTACATGTATGTATATGGTCAACCACAAAAGATTTCTATACCTGTACTTAAAAAAACAATTTTTTTTTTTTTATAGTCACCACAATGTCTTGTGTGTTTGATGATGTGAGTGAGAACACACACATCTGATAAACAATTCTCTTTCCCTACTCTGGACATAATTTAACCACAAACAAAAATGTGACAAGTCTTTCATTTGATGTAAGCTGAGAAAAAATAGTCAATTAAAAATTAGTAATATAGTTATTTAACATAATATCTAATTATTTGTGATACTCTGTAAAAATTGTATTTTTTACTGTATCTGTTATAAAGTACATCCAAACTGCATGATTTCAACAAATAGAATATATTAGATTTTCTAATATACTTTAAAATTATTTCTTACTCATTAATGTATCCTTTCTAGTTATGATCCTTATGATTATTGGCTGGTTCTTCATTTTCTAAAATAATATACTTTTTAAAAAGCACTTTAGAGATAAATACATCTGCATTGCTGTGAAAATAACCTCCCTAAGAGATCTGCTTTGAGAGAGATGTTAAGCCTTTTTCATTCCTAATTAACCCCCTACCCAAGCATTGTGCAGTTTCTCAATCATCATAAAAGCCACAGATTTCTTCTTTTCTTTAAACATGCCAGAGAGCATAGAGAGCAATGGCTCCTGCTGTGACTAGACAAAAGCAAAATGCTAATACCAAGTTAGCCATGACCTTTATCCTCTACCAGAGTCATCAGGCAGTAGCTACTTCCAGATCACAGAGGAAATAACAATACTCAAAACGGTAATAAAAGTTCTGTTCTAATTAGGGAAAAAAATTGGGACATTGCAATCCTTTATTTGATACTTTCACTTAACTTTCAGGAAGGCTTTGGAAGTTGCTGAACATGGTAAAGGTTTTATTTGACTTCTATGTTACAATTATTAAATACCTATCAAGGCAGGTGGTTAAAGTGGGCCAGAAGAGAGTTTTGAATTCAGTGAAAATACCATTCTCAAATGGAGTAGACATTTACTTAATTATAAAAGTACTTGAGAGAATTAGTCACATGCTTCTTCGGTGTACTGGATTTTCCCCTGTTATCTTTAATGTTGTGAGTACACAGTAGACATTTTAGCAACTATTGCATTTCAGCCAGATGTCCTTTTTACAATTTAGGTAATGCCCATAAGATGAATTAATGATGTTTACTATCTTTCCCAGATATACAGAAATAAGAAGGAATTGTCAAGCATATTATGTCATTCCTGATGTAAAATAACAGTGCTGCTCTAAAGGAAATGAGAAACTAGTATATTCTTAGCTAAATAGAAGTGAGAATGGACCTGGAAAATGGATTCAAGTTGCTCTGAATGACATGTTCCACTGTAGAAAAGAGTATTGTGACCAAAAGAAATGAGTTTACCTCTTGGTGAGTGCAAACTGCAAATTGCCAACTGATAAGGACAACCAGGAGATAAGAGTGGAGAAAGGTTTAGTACAAGTAATGAGAGCCACTAGAGTTCATTTGTTGATTGGTGTTCTCTCTAAGCAAAGAAAGCAGTTGGACATTTATCAGGAAACTTAATCACAGAGGGAAGACCCATCATCACAAGTACAGGTTGGCATATTCTTGAGCACACTCATTTCAAGTTCATAATCACATGTTCTGAATATATAAATAAATTAGTACATATAATTGAGCATAGATATTAGTCATTGTGAAGCCAGAGTTGGACAGGCAGTGGTATAGATAGGTAAATTGAGTCAGGTTGGAACAGGAGGCCAATTTGAATGAGTCACATATACAGGAAGAAGAGAGATAAGGGGAAGAGAGCAGGAGAACAAAGGAAGCCTAAGACATATAAAAAGGCAGGACACTCTCACTTCTTGGGATACCAGGATACCAGCTATGGCCCCCTTCTTTCTCCCTGGAGAAGTCTATGTTACCCCTTTTAAATAAACACTGCTTTATATGCTTGCCTCAGTGTGCTTCTCTAATGTTTAAACTTCAACATGTGAGGAAGCAGAACTTGTCACAGGTAACCAGCAGTATCATTTTCTTCCAAGCGTCTTAGCTAAAACAAAAGAAGCAAAAGGAGACCCAATTACTCACCTAACCAACTCCATTTTGCCTCTCTGACTCCAATTGCCTCTTTGACTTGTTTTTTCTTTCCTTCTGAGTTCTCCTGAGTCATTTTCTTCTGTACTTGCCTTGGCTTCCAGAAACAATGGTTCTGATGGATAAATACCTTGTGACAGGAATTGACACTACCACCAGGCAATAGCAACTTTCTTATCCATGACAAGGCTATAGATGGCCAATTCTGAGATAATGATCAATCAGACTACCAACATGGCTAGTTATGAAAGCTCCCCAGCAATGCAAACCCCTAATCTTTACATTTATGCCTCCTCTTAAAAAAAAAAAAAGGAAGCTCATGTAAGCTCGTCAAAGACAGATCTTAGGCAACCAGACCTCTGTTCTTCCCAGTGAGGACACACTGAAGATAAAGCTCCTTTCCTGCCAGTGCTATTGTCTTCAATTGGATTTTGGGGATGAATGGTCAAACGCGGTCTGTTGAGATCCCAGGAATAGGGGCTTTTACCCTAATTCTGGTAACAAAACAACTTTGAAGCATGCTAAGTCTTTAAAGAGGCAACAATTTTTTCCCCTAGAAAATAGGAGTCTACTCTAAAAAGTTCGTGCCCTGTCTAGTGGCTGACAGTTACATGAACTTTTGTAGTCACAGAAAAGAAATAATGAATCAATATATTTACAATCTATAAAGTAGGAGTATTAGGTAGGCAGGCTGCAAGCAAAGCAGGGGAAATTCATCTATAGGTTTCAGATGTTATAGCATTTTTAGCATTAAGATTGGTAGAGGATCAGGGGTCTGCTAAACTTAGGAATATATTTTGAGAAGTTTGTCCAATAAATATAAGAATGTTAGATCAGATACAGAAGATAATGTAAATACCTACTAAATAAAGGGCTTAAGATAGCCGAGGCTAATTCTGGGTCTTGACCTATGACATTCCATCTTTTCATATCATGAAGTTCTAGTCAGCCAAAGTCAAGCAACATTCAGGAAAATTATATAGATGCAATTTCTTTAGAGAACTTAATTTATATTATTATCTATTATAGTTTTAAAGAGAAACAAATTAAGATTAGCATATAAATATTAGAAAAAGAGACGGATGTTTTACTGAGAATGGATATTATAAGACCATCTAACTTAGTCTAGAAATTCAGAAAATATTTCACAGAAAAGTGACATAGGTCCTGAGAAATAAAGATTGAGGCAACATTAATTGAACCAAGAGAGATGTGGACATGATGTCCTAGCAGCTAGAGGCTCTGTGATGGGTGAAACTTAGAAGAAAAAACGTAAGAGAATCTGGATTCAGATGTGCAGCTTGGGGTGCATCTAGGACTTCATGAGGACCAGTCTATACAAGGACTTTGACGTTATGTGTGGGATATGGTATACATTCCAAGCATAGAAAAGGCTTAAAAATTCCAGCACTTGATGAGTACCTTTAAAGAAATCATAAGTGGTGGTAATAAATACAGTAAAAATAGATATATTCAGGAACTACTGCAGTGTGGGAAAGAGATCTCAGCAAAGAACAGGGTAGTTCTGAGTATAAAAAGAGTGAGAATTTATGGACAATGAGATTGAAGTTGATACATGAAAAATTTCTAAGCAGAAACATTGGAGGTAAGGGTGATTCTTGCTCAGCCAACCTGAGAGTTTCTTGCTGAAGGCAGGCCAGGGTGATCAGGTATCAGCTGGTGCATGAGGAGAAATGAAGAATTTAATCAGATATCGAGAGTGATCTGATATCAAGGGTAGGGGATTCTCACTGAACCTATTTAGCAGGATTCTTATTATAATTAACACTGAAATCCCTATAAGGCTAAGCATGCATGTCGAGGTAGGGATAATTTAGAGGAGCCTGATTGTATTCTGGTCAAGGGGAGAAAGTTTTTGTACCTGGTAAAATATCTGATATGTTTTAATATGGATTTAATTTAAAGATTTATGAGCATCCAGGCACTAAATAGAAATAAATAGTAATGCTGGAATTCCATATACTTCTTCCCAGGAAACAAAAGCAGGGAGGATAGGAAGAGAAGTAGGTAGGTACCAGGGAGATGTAGGAAGGAGTTCTCTTACTTTCATGGTGAGTTTTCTATAATCATCAGTGTTGAGCCAGGACCAGCTTTGGGTGGAGATTCCCAAAAACCTGAATGCCACTTTATCTATTGTGCTATTGTGGAATGAAAATCTTAAATTATACTGCTCAGTACATTAAAACAACGTGGCTCTATTTTCAACATTCAATTCCTGGATAAATGCTAAAATATTACTTTGGATTTATATCTATGGAAATATTTATATGAGACATAATGTTAAAATGATGTGATTAGCTTTCAAACATAGTTTGCAGAGCTAAGCTCAAATTTACCATTGCACAGAAAAGAAAAATATGAAGAACTAATTTTTCTGTAAAATAACATTTTATTTAAGGAAGTTGATGCCATTCAGTTGAGACTAAAATATAAAATAAATTGAGTGAGTCTGAATTATTGAACTGAGCCATATATGTCCTTATGGTAAAACTGTGGTGATAAATAAATTTGCAGTTTTTAGAGGATGAGTTAAGTGCCTCATGATATAGGGAATCATAGGTTAAATAAAAGAAAGCAAAGTTCTCCTTTGCAGACTATTTACCACCTATAAATGATTTAATAAAAAATTTTAACCACACTGAAAGTCATCATTTCTTCAAAAGGAAGAAAGAAAAATCGCTACAATGTTCACCTGTTATTTTAAAGTAAACTCTTGTAGCCAAAACTTTGGCTTTGATGACATTAAGATTGAAATAAATGTCACTAATGGGTCTACCATAGGTCTTAAATCACATAGTTCAAATATAGCCTCTCTCAGCAGCTGACAATGCTCTTTTCTTACAGAATAATACACAACTATTACAGTTACACAAACTAATACCTGCTTATGTTTAAAAGTCTAGTTCAACAATAGGATATACGTAATGATGTATTTTGTCACTTTGTTTTCTTTATTACATTTAGACTAATATTAAGACCCAATTTTAAGGATGTGAACTCAGAGTTAATTATAAAGGATTTTATGTTAATGCATTAAGATGTAAATATGTTCCAAGAAATCATAAAATGAAAGTGAAAACACTGGAGCTATATTTCATTTTCTAGAAACTGTCCATGATGATTATAAGCCCTCGAAGATGAGATCCATTTTAGATATACACAAGTTATAAGATGAGAGGGGCTACAAACATGTCACCATAAAACAAGCCATGCTACTTAGATGATCTTTGACTTATGATGCCATTAATCCTGATAAACCCATTAGAAACTGAAGATATCATATGTCAAGATGCATTTAATATGCCTAACCTACAGGGAATCATAGCCTGGCATTATAGTAGACTGTAGAATATGGAACCTCACCCTTGTGAGAGCATAGCTGACAGGAGCTGCAGCTGGCTAACACTGTTCAGATCATCCTACAGAATGTTAGGATGCACAAAAATCAAATTTCAAAGCTTGAAATATGGCTTCTGCTGAATTTGTATTAATTTTTACCATCATAAGTGGGGTCTGTCTGTTTTAATGTGCTATTCCTAAAACCACAAAGATAGTGAATCTCACCACTATTCAATATTACCATTGGCTCAACACTTAGTCAATATCCAAGCAATAATTCCAATTATCCTAATCTGTGCTCTTGCTGACTTACAATTGACTTTCCTAGTTGCTTAGAATTTCAGTCCATTTTCTTTTGCTCACCACAATATGGTTTTTTCAATAATCAGAATTATCTCCAGCAAACCAATTTTATGCCCAGTAGCTTGCTTTTGCACATACTCTTAACTTTTGCTTCAAATATATTTTGCCTCACCCCTTCCTTACCCAGATGCCAAATTTAACTATATAGCTTAAGTCACATATGCTCTACAAAACTTCTTTTCTTACTATTCTTTAGTGTAATAGAAAGATTTATTTTTATTATAATAATAAAATTCTATATGTTACCTGAAGGTAAATTATAGACCAGCTCAGTTAACTGAGCTTTGCTAGGTTAGGCTGAATTAGAACTGTGCTTGAATGGACTCCATATACTTTTCAAGTTCGGAACACAAACTAGGTATTCACTACTTGGGTTATATTTTTATTAAGGAAGGAATCTGAAATAATTATACAGATGAATTCAAAGATTCTCCTAAAACTGTTATGTCAAATGTCATGTCTACCCTTATTCCATTTGCAAACACAATTCACTTACTTAAGCCTGACCTTGGAGCAGGAAGCATGCTTCACTTTCTGAGAGATATTATTATATAATAGTCTCAGAGGGGAGAGAGCCAATATTCAAACAATAATTCCAATTACCCCAATATATGCTCTTGATGACACATAATTGACTTTTGTCCTACAAAAAAAGCATGAGCTCAATATTTCCCCTTGGAATAAAGCAAATGACTCTTCTAATTAAAGGATAATATGCAGGTCCTATACCTCATGAACTCAGGTCCAGATGTAGCTTCTTTTGAACTGGAAACATATGAACTAATAATATAAGTATAAACTCTATTTACACCCAATATTTAATGGTGAAACAGGGATACTATAACAAATAAATATGACTAGTCAAATAGAGGAAGAAGAGATGACATTCAGAATCACTGCTCATGGCATTTAATTCCTGTGTAACAAAACTGAAATTCTGCCATCTCCAAATGTAGAAACTATTCCACAGTTAGATGCCAGTGCCACTGGCTGACTGTGGATTGCCAATACTTGTTTCTGACACTTTAGCTCTGCCCTCTGAGAGGCTCTTGCTTTTCCCTGTACTCCTTTGACTATGTTAGGAAGGTCTATGAGAGCAAATGTCCCTCATGTCAGCTGAGCAACTTTGTCGGCTGACTATCAAGAGAAAATGTGGGCCTAAGGATTATTTTGTCTGAGAGTTACAGTCTTTTTTATATCAAGATTGTCAAACTTGTAAAACTTGTAAAATACATTTTGATTTGATTTCAATTAGTTCCTCATCCAACAAACACGTATTTTTGAGACATATTTTTAGTCTGTATGCTGATATATTTGGTGATATTATCAGGCTTCCTTAGGACCTTATATAGGTCTGTTTCCCTGGACCAGAGTTAAAAAAAAAAAAAACGCCAAATAGTTCAATGATGAGCTTGTCCCCTAAACATTAGCAATATACTCTCAGTTTGAGATAAACGTTTTCTCTTAGTTCAACCAGCTCTATTTGAATCTGAAGCACACATATATGAAAGAAGCTTTCCAATTTACACATCTAAATCAGTGTATATTTTGAAAATTGTGACCAAATTGTCCACAAATGGTTTTATTGAGTTGATGGCATTTTAGCTATGAAGAAGTGGTATGTTAATTGAATATGCTCAGACATCAGTCAAATCTAAAGCTAAAGACACCCAATCTATTTTAAAAATTATCATTATATGGATTTTTTGTTTTATTTTTGCAGTTTCAAGTTCATTTAGTTCATATTTCTTGTTCTGGAAGAAATTACAATTTTCTTAATCCCACTATGCATACTAATTTAACTAACAAATTAATCTGAGATACCACCTCAGTAAAATTTCAACAACATGTATTAAAATAAATAAAATCTCCATAATCATCTTTCAATTCTGCCTGCTATGGTTTGGATATGATTTGTGTGTCCCTTAAAGCTTCACATGCTTGGTTCCTCAAGGTGGTAGTACTGAGATGGTGAAACTTTAGGAGGAAGAGCCTAGTGTAAGGTCACCGGTGGCAAGGTCTATAGAGGAAATACACAGTTTTAGTCAGCTTTTTTTTTGCTGCTATAACTAAAAAACCCAATAGCACAATTGTAGAGGAGGAAAAGTTTATTTGGGAGCTCATGGTTTCAAAAGTCTCAGTCCATGGACAGCAGGCTCCATTTCTCAGGTCTCTAGGTAAGGCAGAACAACATGACAGAGTGTGAGGCAGAGGGAAACAGTACACTTGATGATCAGTGAGCAGAGAGAGACTCTGCTCTCCAGAAACAAAATATATGCCCCATAGCCACGCCCCCAAGGAACCACTACTTCCAGCCATATCCTTCATGCCTCCAGCCACCACCCAGTTAATTCAATCAGGGACTAATATACTGATCAGGTTAAGGCTATAATCTAATCATTTCTCCTTCAAACCTTCTTGCATTATCTGAAACATGAACTTTGGAAGGACACCTCATATCCAAACCATAACACACACTGGCCTCTCAGAGTGGGTATGTTCTAATAAAAACTGATTAACATAAAGTGAGGACAGTGCTCACTCTTGGTCTCTCACACATATAGGCAGTTCCCTTTCAGTTTTTTCCTCATACTGTGATTCAGCAGATGGGAAAGGGAGGTTCACCAAGTAAGTATGAGAGGATGCCCAGTGATCTTGGAATTCAGCCTGGAAAACTGTGAGCTAAATAAATCTCTTTGTGTTATAAATTATTTTGGTATAGCAACAGAAAATAAACAAATACACTTTTTAAAACTGATTTTAAAGAATGTAAATGCCAAAATGTCTATTTGCTTATTATTTATTTCACAGTGCTGGATATTGAGCCTGGAGCATTAAAAATAAGCACTTTATCACTGAACTACCTCTAGCTTATATATTTCTTTGAATCTTCTTCATATGTAGCATTGAATATAATTTACAAACTTACTACATTAACTTCCATAATAAAGAATAGAGTGGAAACTTGGTAAACTGCCCTTTGGACTTAAACTTTCTTTTTATATACTTCAGATACCCCACCCGAGCTATTTCTAAATGTAGGATCACAGTTTTAGAAGCAGTTAATGTCTACCCCACTATATATACTAGCATGTCAGGCAATCACACACTTATTGAAATTGGAAGCAACTTGAATGTAGTGGCAATGCATAATAAATTTTTTCAAGGGTTACCTGTTAGATAATGTCATGTCATCTTGGACTTAAAAGTATAAGAGAAGATCACCAGTGAATTTTTTTTTTTTTTTGCTACCAGCAAAAAATCTCACTGTGGGTTGATTTTTTTAGAGGTAAATAGAAAGTGATTTGAAAATGTCAGTTCTCTATAAAGCCAGTATAATTGTTATTCAATGCTTTGTTCTCATGCCATTAAGTTTTAGAAATGCTTTCTTGAGATTCACTTCACATTTTAATAAAACATATCCATTTTTATGTAACTTCAAGGGAACTTTTAAACTTTTCATTTTAAAGTAATATACCATTTCTGTTCTAAAGGTCCCATACAATGTTCTTCTGTTAAAAATTGCTTAATCAAAACCTTTTATGTTTAGAGCTGAGATTTGAATTGATCATGTAAAGTATATAATATGCTTATTCTATAAGCATCTAATAATTTAAATTTAGAGGAATAGTCATATTGATCTAATCAGTAGAATAGTTCATTAAAAGTAAAAAGGAGGAGATTATGCCTTTAAATTAGAGGAAACTAAAAAAAGGTATGTGATAAATTAAGTGATTAAATTTTTTATTTCCTTAAGTTACCATTTAGTGGGTCAGAAACCAATTGTATCACTATCTTTTTAATAGCTTTTTATTCTAATCCCTTAGTTGAATAGATCTATTTTTTAAAATAATTACCTACTCAACAATTCTGCTAGATAAAATACAAAGGCGAAATCCTCATCACTATAACAAATTTTTAGCAATGAAATCATATACACAATTCCAGCAATTTCTCTAGTCCAACATCTAATTATGTACATACCCATTACTTATTTCACAGAAGTGAATGTCAAGCTAATTAGGACTTTTATTAGGCTCTTCATCCACATTGAAAATAGACTGTGGTCACATTTTCTAGTAAATTGTGGAGTACACTAAAAGCATTCTGAGATTGCATTGTTTGAATTTGTTGCTGCTGTAGCACAAATTTTTTAAACAATTGTCAGTACTATCCTAAAACTGCTTTCCTGCTTTGACTTCTACAACATTTTAGGTGAAGATGGTGCCGATTGGTGGAAGTGATATGTTCTCTATGTTCCTGGCACGAGCCCATTTCTTCTTCCCATACAGCCACCACAATCAGCAGCCTTAGAGAACATGGAGGCAAATCGTAAGCCCTTTGTCTTTGTGTACCAATCATTATAAGCCTCCCCCAAAAATCAGGGTCATACTTCATTCCCTAAAACAACTCTATGTGAATCTGTACATTGCTTACACTGACTGCATTGCCATTCACACCAGCTTCTGAAATCATTCCAATGTGTTCTCTAAATCACATGAGACTTTATCAGTAAAAACTCTTCTGGCCTCAGTTTTCCCCACACAGATTTTACTCTTTTGCTCCAGATGATACCTTTCACCTGAGATGTGTGTGTGTCTGTGTGTATGTACGTGTGCATGTGTTGTAGCCCTTGGAAAACTGAACCCAAAAGTGAACAATTATTTTTCTATCTGGACTATTATTATTCTATCTACTGGAGTTTCCCTTTTCCGATCACTGTCCTAAAACTATTCTAATCATATCTTACATTCTACTCTCATTTTTCACATTTATTTATAGATTATATGGTCATCTGCCCTTTATTTCTTTAAGATTTTAGCTCTTCGTTCATTGAAGCATCTTCCAACACTGATAATTTCATACCTACCATCCATACCTATAATGGATTTCATACACCCAAATGATCTTTCCACTTCTAAGATGTAGAAAGCTTCAGTACTGATCCCCAAAATTCTGATTGCTTCTCAATCAAGTAAGAATTTATTTCCTGGTCTCCTTGTTAGATTATAGCCATATATCTTTCTCTTACTTATGAATTGAGAGTAGAAATGATGTAAGCGTGTCTTGAATTTGGAGCTTGAAATTTCAATTTCAGACTTTTCAAAGACTGACTACAACTAGCAATCTTCTACCCCTTTTTCACCACAATGTGCATGTAGAATGAGCAAGAAATTCTCTTGAATTGTTTAAATCTAATGAGTATTATTTATTTTATGCCATATAACCTACTTTGTTTCTTTTTTATTTTCAATTTTTGCAGTGCTGGGTTTGGAATCTAGAATCTTTCTTGTGCATTCAAGGCAAGGGTTCTACCACAGACCTATACTACCAGCATTCTCCTACCTTCTCTTAACTGAAGCATCTACTCTCTCCATTCTTGGCATTCTCATAGTAAAAAGCCAAGCCTGGTTAAATCCTATTTTCTCTTATAGCTATGACCATGCAGCTAAATATAGCTGAAAAAGAATAAACAATTTTCCGATTGGTAGAACTTTAAATTCAGTACTGCCAACAGCATGTGGCACCTTAATTCTTGTCCTGCAATTCAGCTGAATTTTTCTAGTCAATTTAACCTCCCACTCAGGCAAATTTGGATCTTATTTTGAACATCTTCTATACTTTATAATATATATTAAATATAGAACTCAATCCATTTAAATTAGATATTAAACAAACTTTCTGATAATATTTCTTCAATGATTTATTAAAAAGGTTTAGGATACAGAAATGAGACATTGAAACACTCCTCAGTCCCTTTTTTATTTTCTGTCTTAACTTACATATTTAAAAAAAATAAAATAAAATAGCTATTATTTGTTGAGTACCTACCAGGCAATATTATATACATTGACAATATCTCATTTAATCTCCAAAGCAGTGCTATTACGTGCCACTATTATTCCACTTTTGAAAGAAGAAAATGAAGAGAGACATGTTAAATACTTTACCTCAAATCACAGTCAACTAGTAGCTGATGTGGGGTTTGAAAAAAGGGTTGATTCTGGATTTCAGAGATGCAGATGTTGCCTTCCATAAACTATGAAAAACAATGTTAGCAATATAGTTAAGAACTGGGAGGTAAAAGGAAGATTATATTGCCTTCTGATGTTGCAAATATGAGAGTTGTACTGATTTCCAACTTGGAAGGAAGATTGTTAGACCTGAGTTCATTTGATAATGTTCGTCCATGTGCTGGGGTCACACAAATAAATGGCTTTACTGTACTATATTACTCTATGTAGTCAATTACTTGTTATGATAACTCCAGTGATGTATTGAATAATGATATCTCTTAGTATTTAGATATAATTGTTTTGATCCAAACTTACCAATTTTTATTTGACTTCATCTTTTTTATTAAAAAGTATAAGATAGCAATTCTAAACAACACTGGGAAATAGACTTTAGCGGAATGATGTATGTGTTAGTGCCAGTGTAACAGGCTGAGCTTTCAGGCTTTTACTGGAATCTGGTGTACACAGGTTAAAATGGCCCATGTGATTAGACAGCTTGCTAAAGATCAACAAATGTGTTTCTAGGCAGTCACAGATGCCTTAATTATTATCCAATGTGAAAGATTCTTTTAAATTTGTATCTAATCATTGCCTCAGATTTACAGTTAGAGATCCCCATTAGACATAACAAAGAAATATTCAAAATCTATCTTGATGGTGGGAACAGAAGACTACAAAATGCAGATTATAGGAAAAGACAATGAATGGCTTGAGAAAAAACAACAACAACAACAACAAAAACCATGCTTGTTGATGAAAAAAGACCCTGGTGTGGTGTGATAGACAGCATGGCCTCCATGCAAGAATATAGCTGCTGTTTAGGTACAAATGGAAGATTGTTCTGTTAAGCTGTCGACATTCTCATCTCTTGTGCTGAAATCTGTTAAAACTGTATTATAGTGTAGTAGGAACTGTAGCACTAGACAGCCAAGAAATTTTGCCTTATAATCTTTTTTCTATAAGAATCAGGCATGATAAAGGGAATCTATTTTCTTTTGTGCCAGAGAGAGAAGTAAAACTCGAGGATACAGAGCAGACAAAGATGACTATGTGCTCCAAGTAGTGACTGCCTAGGGATTAATTTACCCAAGATTGTCAGAGATCGATCACATATGGTAACTCTAAAAAGTCTACTCAAGAAAGACAGCGGTTATAGAGCAAGCTGCTGCTGGAGGATTGCCATAGAAGATAAGCAACCAGAAAAAAAAGTCAATGGCATGGCAAGAGAACAATTAGGACAGTGACCACCCTGTTGGCCAGGAGGCAGTGGGCTTTCTGTGACCTTAGGGACTCCTAAAGCCTCTGTAGTTTAATAGGCTGTGGTTTTTATTTTTGATGGGTGGTGTCCATTGGTCTAAGAAAGTTGGGAGTGAATTGCTACTGTATCTTCATTATGATCTTTAAGCTCAGAGCACATATAAACCAAATAAAATGTATAGTAAATATTAGTGATCAAGAAATATTAGTTCCTCTGCACATAATTCTACATGCCATTTTATATAAGTAATATACAGATTTAATGTTCAAATGTTTATGAAGACAAGAGAGTTACTATATTGAATAGAGCCAATATTTTGTTGTTGTTGTTATTGAGTGAAAATCAAAAACAAATTTTAGCCATACAGTTTTTTTCTCCACTGAAATCCAGAGTTCTATTCAACTAACCAAACTAGTTAAATTTTCACAATGTTTTTGTAAATTATGCCTGCTTATAGTTAACTCAAATATGATAAAAAATACCAGCCTTTGACTTCTTTATAGCAAGTAGACTTTTCCTAGAAAGTGAATTCAGGGTTATTATATTTTTCTGTTACTGGATGTTTGTGTAAACCTTTCTAGATTGTCAAAATAAAGACTTTATTGAAGGACTGTGAAATAGAAAAGGACTGAAAAAATAAAATAGAATAAAATTGATGGATTAGCTCAGTATTTCCCAGAAGAATTATTTCACTCTCTCATGTTTGGTAGTTTCTTATCTCTGTGGACATTACCTCCAGTTTTTATCAATTACCTTAGGGGCACTTCTCTGCAAATACTTGCAATTCTATAGACTCTTCTGGCAGACCTCCCTGTTACCTTTGGCTCTTTATCTCTGGATTCTATCAGAAGCTTTTAAGAGAACTGTTCTGCAGCCAACTCTGGGAACCTGAGCACCAGACTGTTTCAGATCTTTTTTCTGTGAAATAGCTAAGGATCCCAAGATACCCATTTTCAAAGCAAACACTATTTTGTAAAGGAAGAAAATCTCTTGAATTCAGTCATGATAAGAAACTTTCTTATAAATTTTATTTCTAGTTACTTTCAATTTCAATTTCCTTTTATTTTAAAAAAATTCTATGGCTCTAGATATGTGTACATGTATGTAAATATATATGTGTGTGTATACTTGTATGATATTAATTATTGTCACATTTTTTTAATGACAAAGTACTATTTCATGCTAGTGGCATTTGAAACAATGTGTATTTATGCTAAGGAGAAGTTCTTAATCTGCTATCTTCATTCAGGAGCTTCATGTACAGAACAGGATCCAGGGAATACAAATGGGGGGAAAACCTACATATCTGCTATTTCTAGCCTTCATTTGAAATTGAACATTTTTTTCAATAATAAACAAGAATGACAAAAACTAAAGTATTTGAAGGGAAGTGATACATATTTTCTTTTCCTTATCCCTTTAGAGATTTTGTAGGTGTGTTCTATTCTACATGTTACTATTTTTCAATTAAAACCATTAAACTCCTCCTTACACAACATAATATCTTTAATAATGAGGTACACAGAGTATATCATAAAAATTTAAAAATTATTTTATACATGTATTTTAATGTATTGTATGTTTTGTTCTTAATTTTTAATTTTAAGAATTTTAAAATGTTCTAAGTACAATATTTGCCTTTGCCCTTTTGTATTTTAGTATATCAACAAAAATGTAAAAAAATAAGCAAGTCCTATAGCAAATTTAAAGGACTCACATTACCTGATTCTAGTACTTATTGTAAAGCAGTAATAATTGAGACAGTGTAATACTGATGAAAATATTGAATATTAAATCAGGGAGTGGAACAGAATAGAAATTCCAGAAATAGAGCATGCATATATAATCAATTGATTTTCAACAAATGTGCCAAAGAGATTCAAATGGAGACACAATAGTCTGTTTTACAGAAGGTGCTGCGACAAATTGACATCCATGTGTCAAAAAAAAGAAAGAAACATTGACCCATATTTCTAATCATATGAAACAACTCAAAATAGATCATAGCCTTAATTATAAAAGGTAACACTAACATTTGCAGGAGAAAACAAGACAAAATCTTTGTGAACTTGCATGCATAGTGAAGTCATATTAAGTGTCTACAGGTTTAGAATGTTGAACATCTTTTCATCAACTTATTTGTCACTCATCTTTGTTCAAATCATTGGTCCATTATTAATGAGAAAATTTTGCATCTTATTAATTTTTAGTCTATTTTACATATTTTGTGTACAGACACATGATAGAATATTTTGTTAAGATTTTCCTCAAGTAGATATGTTATCATTTTATTTTCTTAAAAAGTAAAAAGATTATTATTACTTTCATATATTTTTGAAATTAGTTTTGATTATTCGAATTCATTCCCTTTTCCAGATAGAATTTAGTCAGTACATTGATTCCTAAATGCAAAATAATGAATAAATAAAAACATTTATTTCAGTTTTTGTTGTATTTGCATTGAATCTGTACATAATTTGTGGGAGAACTGCCACCAAAATAACACTGAATCTTTCAGTTCACAAATGCCTTACTCAGATATTGCTTGATTCTCTCATCAGTGTTTTGCAGTGTGCAGTTCCTAATGGAAGTGGGAAGAATGAAATTTTGACTCTGTTCCTGATCTTTGCAGGAAGAGATATAGTTTTATGCTATTATAAATAATGACAATTAAATGTTTTTGATAGATGTCTTTGACTTTTTGTTAGGTAATTGTAGTTTCATAAAACAAATTGAATTGTCTTCCCTCTGCTTGCATTTTCTGGAAGTATTTTTATAGAATTTATATTATTTCTTCCTTAAATTTTGCTAGAACATGGTAGAGACATCATTGGAGTCTGGATTTTCTTTTTCAAAAATATTTTAATGATAAATTAAATTTCTGTAGTAAAAGTAGGACTGATTAGCATACATATTTTTATTCATCTTTAGAGATTGTGTTTTTTGATGAATCTGATTAATTTGCCATTCCAATTAAGTTATTAAATATGAAGGCAATTAATTTTTTCTGATATTCTATTGTTAATTTTGGGGGGGTACTATGTATTGAACTCAGGTGCAGTTAACCAGTGAGTCACATCCCCAGCCCTTTAAAAAAAAAAAAAAAACCTTTATTTAGGCACAGGGTCTCACTGAGTTGCTTAGTGCTTCACTTTTGCTGAGGCTGACTTGAACTTGTGATTCTTCTGTCTTAGCCTCCTGAGCCACTGGGATTACAGGCATGCACCACCACGCCCAGCTTTGTTACTTTATTAATGTCTTACTATCTGTAGTAATAACCACTCTTTAACTTCTGATATTGACAACTTTTGTATTCTTTTCTTTTGTCCTTTGAATTAGAGGATTATTATTTTCTGATCCTATCAAATAGATTTGGGTTCATCTCTATTATTTTTCTTATTCAAAGTTAATTTATTTCTTCTCTCATCTTTATTATTTATTTCCACTTTTCTTATTTTATCTTCTTTTTTTAAAGTTTCTTAAGATGGACAATCAAGTCCTTTATTTGAGTTCCCTCTCCTTTTCTACTGTAAATATTTAGTGCTATAAAATTTTCTCTAAGCTTTAATTTGATAAAGTGATTAATACATTGTTTTCATTCTCATTCAAAGGGAACATTTTTTTAATGTCTCTGGTATCTTTCTGGAAAAGAAATTTTAAAATAAATTGCTTAATTTCTATATTATGGGGGATTTTTCCAGATCTTTCTGTGATTGATTTCTAGTTTAATTTTGTTATAATTAAAGCACCAAAAGCAGTAATTTTAATTGTCTTCAAATGCTAAGGCTTGTTTTGTTTGGGTAACATCAACAATCTTGGTGAATATTATCTGTAAATTTAAAAAACAATATACACTCAAGATTAATGATGGGTGTGGTATAAAATTTAATTAGGTCAAAGTGGTTGAGGGTGTTGTTTAGGCCTTCTCTATTCTTTTAATTTAATTTAATTGGTTCTTCTTAGTTTTACATGACAATACGGTACATTTTTTTTTTAATTTTTTTTATTTAAATGCGTTTCAAGTCATAGTACATAAACAGAGCTCAGTTTTTCCATTTCTCTGGTTGCAAATCATAAAGAGTCACACTATTTGTGTCTTCATACATGCACCAGGGGTAGTAATGACCCATTCGATCAATCATCATTACTATTCCCATTTCCCTTTCCTTCCTCCCCCCTTCCCCCTGCTGCATCCAGAGTTCCTGCATTTCTCCTGTGTTTCCCGTTCCCATCCCCCTTATGTATCCTCATCCACTAATGAGAGAGAACATTCGGCATTTGGTTTTTTGGGATTGGCTTACTTCACTAAGCATGATGTTCTCCAATTCTATCCATTTGCCTGTAAATGCCATAATTTTATTTTCTTTTATAGCTGAATAATATTCCATTGTGTATATGTACCACAATTTCTTTATCCATTCATCTATTGAAGGGCATCTGGGTTGCTTCCATAGTTTTGCAATTGTGAATTGTGCTGCTATAAACATTGAGGTGACTGCTTTATTGTAGTGAGCTTTTTTAAAATCTTTAGGGTATAGGCCAAGGAATGGGATAGCTGGATCAAATGGTGGTTCCATTCCAAGTTTTTTAAGGAATCATTTTGATAGAATTATGCAAGCATAAGATATATCATATTCTAATTAGAACCCAATTCTTATGGGTGGGCATTATGGTGCAATTCACTTGGCTATTTTTATATGTGCACATAGGAAAAATATGTTAGATTAATTCTACCGTCTTATTGATTTTCCGTGTACTTGTTACATCATTTACTGAAAAATGTACTATAAATGTTCATTTTTCTAATTCCAATTTTAATTCTATTAGATAAGGTAAAGAATTTGTTTTGTCAGGTGCAAAGTTAACTTTTTCTTATATGATTTGTTCAGTGCTCACTTTATGTAATATTCCTGTTTATTGCTAGTAATATTCTTCATCCCTTTCTCTTGTTTTATTTGTTTATTTACTTGTGTTTTTTGGTGTGTGTGTATGTTTGTGTGTGTGTGTGTGTGTAATGCTAAGGATAAAACCCACAGCCTTGCACATGCCAGACTAGTGCTCTACATTAAACTACATCTTTGCCCTTTTCTCAGGCAAGATCTCACTTAGTTGCCCATGCTAGCCTTGAGCTGGTAATCCTAAACCTCACCCTCTTGAGTAGCTGAGATTATAAGAATGTACCAAACTATAGTTGTCTAACATTCTTTGTACCAATATCAAATTTGTCAGTTGCTAATTTTCTATTTTGTTTGGTGTTTTGCATAGTATTTATTTGTTTTTAAGTATATACTTATTCTATATTGTGACTTTCTTCATCTGATCTCTCTCCATCTTTTAATTGTTAGACCATTTACATTTAATAAAATTTTTGATTCTGTTGGCTTTAAATCCACTGCCTTACTTATTTTTGTTTGTTTTGCTTCATGTCCATTAAAAAAACAATTGTGTATTACTTCTCTGTTTATTTTTCTAATTCAATCTTACCTCCATTATTATATTATGATTTGCATACACACACTTTTGTCAAAAATTATTAGATACTTTAGTGTTTACAATGTCATTTTTAATATATTACTGTCTTTCTTCAAATGATATGCCATTTTACCTTTCATGTAGGAAGCTTATAGATCTATACTTGCAATACTTCTTTCTTAATTTTTGTCCTATTATAGTCATGCATCTTTATTATTTTGTCCTATTATAATCAAGCACCTTCATTTTAGCTATGTTATATTGTCAAAGAACTTGCTACTGTTTTCCTTTTGAACATCAGCTATAATTTATATAGTTTTTCAGTACTGACGCTATTTACATTTTGTATTAAGCGACCTTTGCTCTTGGAGGTCATCCTGTGTTTTATGTGTAGCAGCATCTCTTGTCTCTAAGCACTTCATTCCTAGAGCACTTACCCCTTAACTCTCTTTGCCTTTTCTCATAGACATTTTCTTTTAACAATGGGTAAAGAGTTTATATGCACTGCCTTTCGTTTTCAATTATTTTCTGTAGCCCTTTTCTCTTTGTATTTTACTTGTTCAGATAAATGTTTACTTTCGACACTCTGTTCCTTTGAGTTTTGAAACCATAGGAGAGTGCGTGACACATTTAAGATGATCTATAAAAGTTTCTGAAGTGAATACAGGCACTTGTAGACAGATCCATTCCTGAAACAACTTATGTTACAGCTCTCAATCAGAGAAAAATTACATTGAGATATAAGCATTTTCTCATTCTTACAAATGAATTGCTTTTCATGCAGAAAATCTAGAATATGAATGATTGCCATGGAAGTACTGACACTGACAATCTTGACCTAGTCTACTCTACTTACAGGAATAATGCCATTTCTAAGAATGTGCAAGTGTATTTTTCCAGAAAACAAAATGAAGATGTTGATATGTAGATAAAATATGCTTGGGTGGGAAGAACTGGAATATAGGGAGCATAAAGAAATTCTTAATGTTTTGAGAGAAGTAATGTATCTTGGTCATTCTTCTATACCAATAATATGACAGAGGAAATAGTCAAAGATAAACTACTAATCAAAGTATTCAAACTGCTATTCAAAATATAGTCAAATGAAATACTATTGACTTTCACAGCTTTTAGAACTTTCAAGCTAAAATACTCTCCATCCTCTAACAAACTATATTCTTAAGTTTTTATTTCATATTCTTTTTATATAGTCAAAATAATAAGAAATACACAGGCAAGTATAAGACACTTTTACAGAAATAATACATTTACCTATTAGCTTCTCATAGATATTAAATTTTGCATTAAGGAGAATATACACGACTTAAATGAATGTAAGAAATATTTCACCATCCTCTCATGTTACCTACAGTGTCTAAACAGAATATTTTAAAGAAAATTCCATACTACTTTAGCATGTGAAACTCCCTGAATGAAAGCATATACTAAAGTGTGTGTGTTTGTGTGGGTTGAAGTAGCTTCAGTGTCCTCCACATAAATATAATGCAGATATTTACACGTATGTGTAATGCACATGTATGTATATGTATGTTATGTATGTTCTTACAGCCCAAAAAGATTCAAAGTGCAAGTATAATATTAAAATACTTACAAATATATTTATGGAGATTTAAATAATTGTTTAATCAGATCAAGCCTGAGAGTGACAGGAAGTCTGTGAGACTCTTCCTTTGTCACCTCTCTAGTAGTTACCAAGCCGAAGAGAAAGATGCTCTTGCCAGTTACTGGGCAACTGTGTATTATGTCCTCTTAAATAATTTTTATTTTTTCCTTGAAAATAGCTGCTTTGGACTGATTTTTTTAGCCTACATCTTAAAAACAAATTGTAAAAACAAGAATTGCAAAGTATCACATCAATTACTTCAAAGACTCTCTTAATATATTTATGCAAATTTAAACTTGTGGGTCAGCTACATGAAATGAAAAACTTCATCTCAAGAAAACAAAATAGAAACATTGAAAATCTTTACCAAGGTAGGTATGCTTTATTTATATGATGTCTAGTGTTGCCTGTTAAGCTTTTCTGCCAATATCTCTTATTTGTTAATAAAAAATAATGATTTCAGTGATTTGCTTTCAATGTTTGCTGAGAAAAATTCTATGCCTGTATTGGTGTGTGTATGTGTGTGTGTGTGTGTGTGGTATGTGTTTGTGTCTGTGTGTATACATTTGACGGTATGGACAATACAGAAGCTCATTTTAAGAAACTGTCTAAGCCACAGTTTGTTGTTGTTTTATTTATCAAACATTTTCAAGTTCTATACAGTATCCAAATTTCAGACAATTCAAACTAGAACAAATTCCCAGTAATGATTCATAAATTGATAGTAGGCAAGAAATTGTTATATCCTCTCTCTTTTTTTGTCTGTCTCTCTGTTTGTCTCTGTGTATATGTGTATGTGCTTGTACTAAAAGGGCACTATTTTCTCTGGTTAAAAGAAAGAATGCAAAATGACAATAAACTGTGTAATTCAGGCTATTTTGCACATTCCTGTTTTATCAAAATCAGCATTACATTTGAATTTAGCAATGAATGTGTTCAATAATAAGTTTCAATTCTTGAACAAAAAAAGAGAAGTAAACCTGAAATAAAAGTATATGTGTTATCTATCCTTTTCCCCTTTTTATGTATTTTGTTATGTCTGAAGATTTGCTAGTCCACAGTAAGAGGGAAAAACGTGTTAGAAGAGCTCATGGGGAAAACAAAATGCTGGTGTTACTTTCCTAATAATCACACAAACTTGGTGGAAATATTTTATAAACCTGGTTTTCAAAGCCAACATTTTTAGTATTTGTTTTATTTAGTTCAGATATATATCTAGTATATTTTTCACCAGGTTAATAGTAATAATGATTTGTTTCAATGTCGCCTAATGTTAATATTTTATAAATCTTACATGCAATTTATGACGTGACTTATTTCAAGTTAGCAGAAAAGCAGCCATCATCTTTTGTTAATTCCAGTTTGCATACTAAATACAGATATTCTCATGCAGTACAGCATCTGTAGAAATTTGAAAAATTGAGAATCATGAAAATGGTATTTCAATAGCAGTTCATTTCGGCAAAGGGACAAAATTTACCATGCAACATAACACCTTGAACAAGGTTAATGCTCTGTGGAAACCACATTTCCCTGAAGAAGATTTTGTTGTTGTTAATGATGATAGTTTTAAATAAATACATACATAATTCTTCCAGGATACATGTTTTCCTGTCAGATGGATTTCCAAACACTGCTAAAATGCAAGTCTAAATCATGAAGAGACTGCAGCTATAGCAAAAATAATGCATAAGCACCTATTGACACACATGCACTGCTGAAAGGGAGTGTGGTGATAAGTGATCCTCAGTAAGGAAAATATAATGTGGCACTTTTTACAGAAGAAATAAATAAGTCATGTCAGAATTTGTATGCAGGAATTCTGCATTTCTATTTCAGGCTTATTTTTTCCTTTTTTTTTTTTTTTTGAGAATTGAGTTTTGTTTTTGAACACATTCCTCAATGGTACTTGTAGAATAAAAATATGCTTTTTGATGGAAATACGTTATATTTAAGAAAAATTAGAGAATAAATCATATGTTGGCATTTAGTTGTTTTTTTTTAAATTTTTTTTGTTTTCAATAATGAAAAGATAAGTTGTCAAGCAACTTAACTATGAACATCTTAACTCGGTGGCTAGTTTCTGTTCTCTTTGCTAATTAGAAGACAAAGTGAGAAAAGAGTGAATATAGAGTGTTATAGCAATCTGTTTTATTGCTTTATCTGAGATTGATAAACAGATACAGAAAGAGTGGGCAATATAAACACATTTTATCTAAAATTGATTAATTGAAAACATTAATTCTTAATCCTAGAGAATATATTACTATATATTAAAAAGTAGAATACAGTCTCTGTCTTTAAGGGAATGTAATCTTGCTTGGGTGGTAAATTATATTTACAGGAGCTGTAGTAAAGAAAGAGATTATATAGCAATCTTGAAAAAGATGCCTCAAACTTTGAACTTGATTTTGAGCATAAACGAGAGCCACCAAATTTTATGAAGAGGATTTTGATTTTGATATTATTTTAGGAAAATGAAATGATCATCACTGGCTTATAAATGTGAAGGTCATTTTACTATTTCAAATTTTGCTGAAATATTATATTTGACACTGCAAGTCACTTTATCTTTGAAATTCTCTCCTCTCTTGACTTTTATGACCAGAATTCTGCTAATTTTCCTAAAGTATATCTCATTATTATTTCTTATTAATTTTCATGAGCTTGTGTTTTTCTTTAAAATGTTCATTTTTTCAATATTTCTTTGTAATATTGGTATTTCATAGCATTCTGCCCTCAATTAAACATTTTTCTTACTCAACCTGATTTCCCTGGTGATCAAATTTATCTGAATTTCAGTATTAGCTAATGCTTGTGCTTCCTGTGTCCCTAGCCTCTCTCTTTTAAGCCTAAACTCCAATATCAAACTATGCATGCATATTTTTATTTGAGTGTTAGAAAATGGTTAATACACTCAATGCTAAATTCCTTTCTCCTTAGACAGCGGAGATCTTTTGTGCATTCTTCACCTCATAGTAATTTGTCCTTAACCCTTCCTCAGTTTAAATTTGGAGAAAAATCTTTCTCATTTGTGTGCATTCTTTTCCCTCTCACTACATACAGATGCCAATGCAGTTTTTGCAGAACAGAAAAGGCTGATTTTGCTAAGTCTTTTACTATATTGTAGAGTCTACAGACAAACACTGTTGTAAAATAGTACAACTGGATTTTCTCTCTAGAAACTTTCCATTATTCATACTGTGATACAAGGAGTAAAATGTTAAAGTCCATTTAGTCCATTTATTTCAGTGATGCCATCTTTCTTGCATAACCGTTTACTTCTTGCTCTCTTAGTTCCCTCCCTGATCCCCGTCTTATTTTCTGGCTATTATTCCAGTTATACCCAATCTGATATCTTCTTGTATTAATCATTTGCTGCTGTGGAACACATTACCTCAAAATGAAGTCACTTAAAATCACAATTGTTCATTGTATTCTTCAGTTAGTTCTGTGCCTAAAGGATCTGGGAGTGGCCTATTTGGGTGCCTTTGGTTGAAGGTTTCTAAGGGGCTGAGATCATGCTGTTGATGGGACTGCAAGTCATTGCCAGAATGAACTAGGGTAGGTAAACCCAATTCTAAGTCTAGCTGCATCACTGTTGGCAGGTCTCAGAATAGGTTTCCAAGCTCCTTTGTGGTCCACAAAGATTTTTCACTACATGGTGATTGATATTTACCAGGGTCAATGATCTCAAAGGGTGGGGGGTGGGGGGGAGAAAGACAGAGAGGGAGGAGAGAAGAGAGAGGAAAAAGAAGGAAGGGAAGGGAAGGGAAGGGGAAAATTAATGAAAGAATGAAGGAATCATGGTTAAAATCAGTCTTTTTTTTTTAACCTCAATTCTGAGGTGGTAGTCCATTCATTCTGCTCTGTGCTCTTCCTTAAAAGTGAGCCAATAAATTCAGCCTGCTCATAGATGTAGAGGAATATACAAGACTGTGACTCTCAGGGGACATAAATTATCAAGGAACATATTAGAAGCTGCTTGGCAGGTGTTTCAGCACATCCTCTTTCTACATAATACAGCCAGGATCGTCTTCCATTGCTTATAAGCCTTACAACTCTAGCTGATAAACTACCTGAGCATTACTCTTCCTGTATTTATGGATCTTCTGATGCTCTTATGATCCCCCAGCCACCCAAGGTACAAATTTTAGATTATTGTTTGGCAACTTTCCACAACTCACCACATTAAACATAGTGCTACATTTCAATCCATATTCTTTTTTCAGTGTACAAAACCAAGTTAGCTGAAAGAAATATTCACAACCACACACTTAACCCTTGTCTTTTGCCTCTAGAATTTATACTTCTGTTACTGCTTTTAATTCCCAGAACATTTTCAGTACACTAATATTTTCCTGTAATTTTCTTTCATTCACCTTCTCTTCCTTCTCCTCAGTGCCATAATAGATAACAGTCCTAGTTCATTCTTTTAGTCCAATTTAGCAATCATAGTATTTAGTTTCCCAAATGTAAGCAATATATTGTCACTTGAAACCCATAACACTATGTAAATGTCAGTTACATTGTTTTAATGATCTGCGATGTGTCTGTTTTCCCCATTAGACTCTGGGACTGTGGACTGTAACTCTACTTTTGCATTCATTTGGGATCTTCACGGCTTGAACATGCTTCTTTTTTGTTCTTCCTATGGTTCTCCCAAGATGGTAAACTATAAAAGAATTCTAGGTAAACATCCTAGATGATTCTTTAAAGGTAGCTATACTAGATAATAACTAAAATTAAATTGAATGAGAAAATGTGTGAAGCATATGAAAATATCACCATGTGAACTTTAGGGTACACTATTGGAAAAATAGGAATTCAAGAGGTTAAGAAAAGAATGGACAATTAGAGATATTAGATATATAGCTTATCATAATTGTAAACTTTATTTCTTTCTTACATAGGCAGATTGCTACACTAAGTGGGTTTGTCCAAATACTATAGGATACTTACAGGACAAAATGAAGATTTACAATTTTTGATGATCAGAGACTACACTTACTTTCCACATGTAAAATTATTTTTAATACCCAAATTTCAAAAGTGATTTTTATATATACCTATCACAAACCTAAAGGAGAAGCAGAGGAGTTAGCGATATTAAATGATGAGTGCCTTCACTAGAGATTGTTACTATCTATAAAATATGACTTCCAAGTGATACACTAGACATGAGAGTTGACTTTCCTCTTTTCTATAAATTTTCTTTTTATTTAGTTCTCTTCTCTTACCTTGACTATTCACGTTTGTTCTTTTTCACCGAGAAATGATGTTCTTACTGTCAGATACAAAATCCAGAAAATCACACATTCATGCATAAGCTTATAAGGGCTAGCTTTCTGTATAGATAAATCTGAAAATTATTTCTATACTATGTATCTGACTAATTTTTTTCTCATGAGGGAAAAGCATTTTTTACTTATATTAAAAAATAAAATAGATCTAATCAGAGCAGATGATGTTATTGGAACACATATTTAAACTCACCTTTCTTGAAGAACTTCCCTGTAAATTAAAAGTGTTTATGTTTTACTAAGCTGCTCATTTTACATTATAAAATAAGAATTGATCCCTGATAATTGTCTTGCCAATGGATTGTTTAGCATCTTTTGTGCATTGAGCCACACAAAGTCTTTATTTTTTAATGTGATACTTAAAATATTTATGCTTATATAATATTTATTTCTTTAGGAATGAATAGAAAGTTTTATAAGACCACAAATGATAATAGCTTTCTGTTAATTTGAGAACATGCATGATTAAAAAAAGAATCATAGTGTGCCTAGTCTATATTTAATCAGATTTCAAATTTTGGAAATTTCATAGCATGCTTATACATATTTGTACATTTTCTTTGAATGTGCATTTCTAGCTTTGACAATGTAATGTCATTTAATTATGTAATAAGTTTGCATTTCCCAGTCCCTACTTTTTGTCATCACTTGAGACACTGGATATTTTTATTGGAAAATGCAGAATATAAATGGACAACACATTTATTCTTAGAATTTCCTCTTTTATCTTTGGAAACTGATAATGTTATTCAACCATGCTTCCAGATTTTTAGACTATTTGGCATTTTCTTTCCAGAGTTATAAAAATCTGCTCTTTGCATAATGAGACTTCCTTTAATAACCATTTAAAAACCTCACAAAGTTTATATTCTTTAAGTAGGTGAGTAACTCAGGGTAATTTATAGTTTCAATAATACCCAGCATCTTATAGTGTGTGTGTTAACCAATGTCCAAATAGTGTGCCTAATAATCAACATTAAGTCATCCTTAAGATTTTCCTCATTTATATTTACTCTAGTTAGTTCTCAGGAGTTAGTCTCAAGAGTTGTAAATGGAACTGTCTTTCATACTTTTATTAAAATTCTGATGCTAACATTTAAAATGTACAAAAATCATGGGGAGAATGTTTATAGACAATTAATTATACCCACATACCTACACACATAATTTTTACCTTTCATGCAAGTGAAGCTCTTTATTCCCTTGGAGAAAGGTAAAGGACTTGATGTTAGTATAAGTGCTTAAACAAAATATTATAAGGCATATTTTCTGAAAATTTCTCTCATGTACGTAAGAGTAGGATTTAATAAGTAAAATTTCTTGATTAGCCCCCAAAGTTTAAATATGCAATATAAGACACTTCCCCCTCATTTTCTCAAGCAACCTTTCTTTCATCACCTTCTTCCTTTTTTATCACATTCACATTTCAAAATTCTAGCAAAAGGGTTGTTTAGCATACCTTGTCTTTTTTTTCCATATATCTTACTATGATTATCTCTGTGACTTGAATGCTCCCTTCTCAATCACCTGATCATACTTAAAGATGCCCTCTTAAATTGATCTTTTCTAGGTGCCCTGAATTTTGCAAGTAAGACTCAAAGATAAATAAAAAGACACCTTTAGTATTCCACATTTCAAAGTGAGAACTGGGAAAGCATTATAAAGATTACTCAGAAACATTTTTGAGAATTGATTTAAAGATCATCATACCAGCTGTAACCCAACAAGAATCACTTCAGCTTCCTTACCATTTTTCTCAATCTATGTAGACTACAGAGAAGAATGAATGGAGAATTATACCTGGGGACTTCTGAGAAGTTCCTTTTCCCATACTTGAGCCAAGCAAGGAGGCACACTTTTGAGATACACAGCCTTAGATATGGAAGTGTCTGTAGATAGGAGAAACTCAAATTTTAAGCTCTGAAAGAAGTTTGCTAAATTGTGGGGGGAAAAGAAACAGTTTAGTCAGACTCTGGAGGTGTGGGGACAGGATTCAGAGGAAAACTTTAAGGTGTCACACATTTGCTGGATGCTGGAGATAAGTATGACCTCAGCTTGGCTTCTTATTCTTTGCTGGAGATATTGGGGTTGGAAAGATCCACATCTGCAGAATGAGGAGGGATAAAAATGGGCTTGAAAAGGAAAAAAAAAATACATCCAAATCCTTAGTTAACAACAGACTTCAAGAAAAAGTAATGGAGAAACTTGAAGGTCCTCATGACTGTTCTTCAAGAAAGTACCCAAGAATTCTTGTGGACGTATTATTGTTCATAAATGCTTTCTCTATTGAAAATATATATGCATGGATGCTTCAAAACCTATTTTTCTAAATCTACTGTTTACATTTATCTTTTCATACACAAATTACTGATGTGTTCAGTTAATTCATTCAACTTACATAGTCAATGAATGTACTCTAAATATATTCTTATAATAATGTACTGATTAAATGAGTTTATTGAATTTATATTAAATGACATACTTATTGAATTAGATGTTTATGATGGATTTTTATTATTATTATTATTATTTATTATTATTATTATTTGTACACATTCCTTTTCTCTGGATGTAGGAAGAAAGAACTAGGTAAAGACAAGTTGATGATACATAAATACTGCTCTTAGGATTTGAATATGAAGTGTCCACAAAAAGCTCCTGTGTATAGGCAGAGGTAAAATGATTAGATTATGAGAACTGTAACCTAATCAGTCTATCTTGGTTTTAATGGATTAACTGTGTGGTAACTGAATGCTGTTACCTATAGGGAATGGGTCACTGGGGGGATACCCTGAAAATGTTCATATTCATCTTCCTTGTGTACTTTTCCCTCTTTCCTGTCTCTGCTTCTTCATGAGCAGGGCTCCTCCACCATGTCCTTCTACAATGACATTCTGACTCACCTTGGGCTCAGAGCAATGGAAAACTCTGAAACTGTGAGTCAAAATGAACTTTTCCATCTCTAACTTATGCATTTTGATCACAGGGATAAAAAATGGACCAACATAGCTACTCTATAAAGAAGAAAATTGGATATCAGAAGTTGATAGAGAACAGGTAGTCCTAGAACCAAACTATACCCTCCATGGCCCCCCTCCTCCAAGCTAATGGTCTACAGTTCCAACTTTATTCCACTATGC
This sequence comes from Geosciurus inauris, assembly GCA_004024805.1. NCBI lineage: Eukaryota > Metazoa > Chordata > Mammalia > Rodentia > Sciuridae > Geosciurus > Geosciurus inauris. Next base: position 20,820 of record PVHX01012941.1, on the reverse strand, counting down.
CATGTTCCTAAGCACAATACAGCACAATGCTGAAACAAGAGCAGATGTGATTTGAATAAGCATTGATGAGGCTATTTTTATTTAGGCTGGGCAGGACAGGCCTTAGAACACAGAAGTGAAAAATAAGAGATGATATTACCATAAGATATCACTTAAGAGTCAGCTTTTAATCAGGAAAAGAAAACTTTTCATTAGAAAAATATGAACTATTCATCTGTGGGCCTTAAAAGGAGACAAATCAAACTATTTTATATGAGTATGCTACTTACATGAAATTATTTTCAAAATACTAATTCCTAAAATATTGCCTTAAAAGGTCAACTGAGTTTTATCTAGTCAAATGAAAATTCATTTTAGGAAATGACAAAACTCAACACTTTATTTTCTAGCCTTGGGAATTAATCTTATTATTTTCTTTGTTAGAATTTTAGTTATATAGGAAAGATGGACTGTTAACATTATCCTACCAAGTCACATTTGGCCCTTGGTTGATGCCCCAGATTTATTTTTTTCTCTTTGTTTTTGGATAAACATTCATGGCATACTTCCATTCTCAAAATTAGGACTTCTCTCTTTTCAGTATTTCCCATTATTCTTTCCTTATTATTTCAACTATTATTGTTACTTGTTTTATTATATTATTTAGTAATCAAAATATTTGTTTTACTACTCTGCTATCCTTTTGAAAATGTGCACAGTATCTTAATAATCTTGGAATTTTGAGTTCCTAGCACAATTTCTAGCAGTTAAAATATGTAAGTCATATTGTTCACTTAGTATGTTCTATACATTTGTGGAGCAAAAATCAAATGAGAAAGTGTCTTTAAAAACCGAGTAGAGGACAGAAAACAGGAAAATAAAAAGGAAATTTCAATAGAATAGGTGCCTGCCTAAGCAGTATGGTTATTCAAAAGAGAGGCTTAGTTAGACAAGAGGCAATAATCTAATTTCAGCATTCAGCATGAATATTATACTATATTTCCTGTAAAACTAATGCATATATGAAACTGGAACATAAGCAGAGATTAGAGAGTTGAAAGAACAAAAATATATTCTAACTCAGGAGTTAGCAGACTTTTTGGGCCAGATACAAAATATTTTGGGCTTTAAAGCCATATGGTGCCTATCACATGTACTCAACTCTACCATTGTAGTGAGAAAGTAGAAATAAGCAACATCTCTGGGAATGGATGTGTTCTGTTCCAATGAAACCACTCAGGAAGAGACTGACCTCTGTTCTAGGAAATACATTAGCATCCAAGAGCAGATAAATGTGGTTACAAAGGAATCTTGAAAAATTTGGTCATGTATGGTGTGTAAAGTCAACATCTGAGGGTGATAGGAGTTAAAATAAGAGATGTGGAGAGATTTAAGAACAGAACAAGGACTTCACTTATCACTTTAAGTAGTTCTACCTTTTGTCAGTAATTAAAATGTAAAGCATTATAGGGGTGATATTTGAAGTAAAATTGCCTAGAAGAACTTGGAGAAAAATAACTCCTAAGCTTATGCCATATAATAATGCAGAAGGAAATGGAGTAGTTTGGGAACTCATGTTAAAATTTTCTCCAACTGTCTTTCTGGATATGAATCACCACACTGTGTGCCCAGGTGACTGTGAAGAGTTCAAATCAGAGTTTTGGATGGCAATATTTCTTTTTTTCTGTATATAGTCCTTGAGGTTTCATGGAAATTCATTTAAGGGATCAGTTAGAGACAGAACAATTCAGAGATGGCTCAAGTTAAAAAGATGATGTGAGTTTTTATAGGGCATAATGGTGTGGACAGGCAAAAGTGAATATTTTGGAGACAAGTTTTGCTGAATCCATAGCTAATGATTGCCAAGAGAGATGGAAACAATGTTGCATGACCTCAGTATTTTAACTTGAATTTCTTTTTAAATATTCAAAAGGTAAATAATCCAATAGTAGAGACAAAATATATGTGAGTACAAGGAAATTAATAACTTCATTTTTAAAGTTTCTAAGATTTTTTTCATATCATTAGATAAATACAAAACAAATTAATGACAAGCTTAATTTTCCTCAATTGGCAAAGTGTCTGGTCTTTCTCTTTCTTTGAGAGAATTGTATTCTTAGTTTTCCTATGAACTTTTGATTGTTTAAAAAAAATTAAAATATTGGTGCCATATTGTGTTCATATGCAATTGTCATTTGTCTGTTTAATGAAATTATAGACTTCACTTGAAGAAATGACAATGTTAAGTTATCATTCTAAAGATAATGTTACATCTGAATTTTTTTGTGTTTGTTTTGCTTTTCAAGAGAAAAAGAAAGAGACAGAGGCTATAGGAGAATAAGTAAAATACATTAGAAAAGTAACTCAATATTTTGAGTTTTGGTTTTGGGGTATTGGCTTATTTCACTTAGCATGATATTCTCTAGTTCCATCTATTTACCTGAAAATGCCATAACTACATACTTCTTTAAGGCTGAGTAATATTCCCTTGTATATATGTACCACATTTTCTTTATCCATTCATCTGTTGAAGGGCATCTATGTTGGTTCCATAGTTTAGCTATTGTGAATTGAGCTGCTATAAACATCGATGTGGCTGCATCACTGTAGTATGCTGATTTTAAGTCCTTTGGGTATAAACTGAGGAGTAGGATAGCTGGGTCAAATGGTGGATCCATTCCAATTTTTCTGAGATATCTCCACACTGCTTTCCATAGTGATTACACCAATTTGCAGTCCCACCAGCAATATATGAGTGTACCTTTTCTCCCACATCCTCATCAACACTTATTGTTGTTTATATTCTTGATAATTGCCATTCTGACTGGAGTAAGATGATACTTTAGGGTAGTTTTGATTTGCATTTCTCTTGCTAGAGATGATGAACATTTTTTCATATGTTTGTTGATCGATTGTATTTCTTCTTCTCTAAAGTGTCTGTTATGTTCCTTAGCCCATTTATTAATTGGGTTGTTTGTCTTTTTGGTGTTAAGTTTTTTGAGTTCTTTATATATCCTAGAGATTAATGCTCTATATGAGGTGCATATGGTAAAGAGATTTTTCCCATTCTGTAGGCTCTCTCATTATGTTATTGATTATTTCATTGCTGAGAAGAAGCTTTTTAGTTTGAATCCATCCCATTTATTGATTCTTGATTTTACTTCTTGCTCTATAGGAGTCTTGTTAAGCAAGTAAGGTCCTAAGCCCACATGATGAAGATTTGGGCCTACTTTTTCCTCTATTAGGCGCAAGATCTCTGGTGTAATTCCTAGGTCCTAGATCCACTTGGAGTTGAGTTTTGTGCATGGTGAGAGATAAGAGTTTAGTTTTATTTTGCTGCATATGGATTTCCAGTTTTCCCAGCACCACTTGTTGAAGAGGGTATCTTTTCTCCAATGTATGTTTTTGGTGCCTTTGTCTAGTATGAGATAACTGTTTTTGTGTGGGTTTATCTCTTTATCTCCTATTCTCTACCATTGGTGTACATGTCTATTTTGGTGCCAATATCATGCTGTTTTTGTTACTATAACTTTGTAGTATAGTTTAAGGTCTGGTATTGTAATGTGCCTCCTGCTTCACTCCTCTTGCTGAGCATTGCTTGGGCTATTCTGGTGTCTTATTTTTCCAAATGAATTTTATGATTGCCTTTTCTAGTTCTATGAAGAACATCATTGGGATTTTAATAGGAATTGCATTAAATATGTATAACAGTTTTGGTAGTATGGCCATTTTGACTTTATTAATTCTGCCTTTTTAAGCGCATGGGAGATCTTCCCATCTTCTAAGATCTTCTTCAATTTCTTTCTTTAGTGTTCTGTTGTTTTCATCATAGAGGTCTTTCACCTGTTTTGTTAAATTGATTTCCAAGTATTTTATTTTATTTTTTGAGGCTATTGTGAATAGGGTGGTTTTTCTAATTATTCTTGCAGTGAAGTCATCTCTTATGTGTAGAAATGCAGTTGATTTATAGGTATTGATTTTATATACTGCTGCTTTGCTGAATCACTTATTAGTTCTAGAAGTTTTCTTGTGGAAATGTTTTAGATCTTCTAAATATAGAATCGTGTCATGGGCAAATAGTGATTGTTTGAGTTCTTCTTTTCCTATTCATATCCCTTTAATTTCTTTCATCTGTCTAATTACTTTGGCTAGAGTTTCAATGACTATGTTGAATAGCAGTGTGAAAGAGGACATCCCTGTCTTGTTCCAGGTTTTAGAGGGAATGCTTTCAATTTTTCTTCATTTAGAACAATGTTAAAGAACTTTCATTTTTAAAAACAAGAAGTTATCTAAAGTTAATCAAATTAAGATGCAAGCATTTGTTTTGTTTTAACTCTGAGTTACAAATAGCAGCAGTGTGCCTGCCATATTTCAAATTCCTTAGGTAAGGTGACATCCATAGAGTTTAATACATACTTACCTCTGTGTGTCTTATTTACACAGGTCTCTGGAGTATGACTGATGTGTCTCATGTACATAAGCCAGCCTAAACAGAACTCTTAATGGATTATGTGTAGCAAAGACAGAATTGGGGCAATCATCCTGTGCAAAATAAGTGATGGTCCTTAGCCTGGTATTATCTTTTTTTTTTTTTTTTTTCAGTCTCTCTTGGATTTACTAACCTTCCCAAGGAAGTTCTCATCTCATTGCCTCAATCATAAGGTGAACCTACAACATTCTGCATGACTTTACTTTGCTATCACTGCCCAGGAATCATGATGAGAGGGTCCATATATTGAGGATTGTTTCATAATGTGAACCTTCCTGTATTTTATTTCCTTGCCAAAAGATTTTCCATCTTATTATTAAGAATTTAAAGGCAGGGCTGAAATGACATTACATTTTTACTTTTTTAAGGATTAAAAGAACTTGACCCAACAAGGATCTGCAACTTTCTAAGTCTCTTGTAAAGAGGACAACTTAGCAGTGCTCTTGAGGAGTGAATTCGATAGATATTTAGAGAAAAAGACTCACATATTTATAATAGAATAGTAACCTCAGTATCTTTGGTTCCTTTCCAATAAAGATCATGAAGAATATTGCCAAATCTTTGAAGTATCTTTGCAAAAACCTAAGTACTTACAGTTGTATACCTGTGTTGCTCAGTTATTAAAATGGAGAAGAAGCAACTCTCTCAAATAGAAAAATTGGATAGTTGTTATTTTATAGTGGATTTGCAGTTACTAATATTTATGTCAATAATAGCTTAATGGTGCAACTCTTAATATATGGAAAGAAAGAGTGCATAGACAAATGCATAAAGTTGAAAAATAAGCATATAACAAAAGAGAAACATCTATTGAACAGACAATATTCATGCATATCAAATAAAGCACCATTTTTATGACTATAATATTTAGTTCTCAATTTTATTTTCATTACATTAGTGACAACAGAAAATAACAATTGACAGTGGAAGTAATATGCAAATTTTCAATAAAAATATTTTAAAAGACTATGTACAAAGTGCAGTTTTTCTGCTTTTGTAATCTTTAATTGCAGAAATTTACACAGTTAAGTTACCATCTGTTTTCTTAGAGAGGAAATCATTTTTATTTCTCTCTCTCATCATGAAAACAGCTGTCAGCCAGGAAGGCAGAGCTGAAATTTATTTATCACAGCACATGAAGCATGGGACAGACTCCACTAATGCATAAGTCAAAACTTCTCTTTTCAAAGTTTGCCCAGCTTTTGGCTTGTTCATCACTCTCTTCTCTGTTTTTTAATTTTTCTTTTACTAATAATGTTCAAAGTTGAAGATGACTATGTTTTTAGAATTATTTTAGTTATGATAATTCTTTCAAGAAGAACCTTATACTGAGTCACTCATTTTTAAAAATATTAATTCTTATGACAAGTTACTTACCTGTACAATCAATACCATCATTAAAGATTGAGTCATCCAAATTTATTTTCTTATGTCTTCTTTTTTCAGTCCACACATACTCTAGACAAAAATTTTCTGAATTCCATCACCTTAAATTTGTTATGCTTATTGTTAACATTTTATATGAATTAAATCATGTAGTTTGCATAATTTAGGGTTCTGGCTCCTTTTTCAATCAACATGTCATTTTAATAATTCATTCGTGTTGCTTCATATTTCATAGGTGTCAGATAGCCAGTTGAGAAAGATGGTTTGTAGTGTTCCTGGAATTTTGGAATGGCGCTGAGTTTTAAGAGATACACAAGAGCTTAATATCTATCACAAGGAAAGAGACAAGTATAAAAACTGTTGCAATATTGACATTGCATATTTAAGGATGATGAGAATAAAAAAAGAAAACAAAGAAAGAGATTTAACTAAAACAGAGTAAATTGGTGACTTGAAGATAGTTGGGGTAAACTGAGACCAGAATCTAATTTTTAAAAAATTATCAGAGGAGAAATATTGAGTTAACCAGTATCAGAATTTAGAATAATTCCACTAATCATAAGATTAATGAAACAAAATGTAAAAAGTAACTGTGGACTTCATATATTTATGAAATGGAGCAGATGCAACAGCTGAAAGATAGAAACTTCATTTACTTTCTAACTCTAAAGTCTGATCCAGAGACCCAGTTCTCTGCTAACCGGAAATCCAAATAGTTACTATTATCATGTATGCTTGATGTATTTTGACAAGGTTTTTTGTACTCCTGCCCATAGTTTTATAGCCATTTGAGGATTGTGATTCTAAAAAATCAATGCAGCAGGGAGTCAGAAAGACTGAAAGTGGTGTGGAAGTATGCAATACTATAACCTAGAAACAATTTCATCCAAAATAAAGCACTTTCAGCAGGGTGGATAAGAGAAAATTCCTGGAAATAGCGAATTCTCAGCATTATGCTGTCATTTCTTTGAGATTATCAGAATACCAAGCAAAGGTCTTATATGAGGCTGAGTACAGGAAACTTGCTTTCTATAAATGCAATTGGCAATGGGAACAGGGCAGAACATTGCAGTCTTTAAAACAACTTGTTTGATTGGTCTAGATATGAAAAAAGCCTTTAAGCAGTGCTATGTGAAAAGGATGCCCAGGTACAGGATTTCCTCCATCTTCTTGTTCTGCAAAAGTAAAAGTTTGTGCTAGATCTATAATAAGGCAATTAAAAGGATATGAAAACATCATTCCTATGAAATTTGCTATAAAGTTAAACAAAGGAAGCATTACCATGTAGCTGCACCAGAAATATGAATTCTGAAATTTCTTAGTATCCACAGGGTATTGTTTCCAGGCCACCCCAATAGGAATGAACACACATGGATGTTCAGGTCCCTAGTATAAAATGGGACAATATTATTTGCACATAACCTATGCATGTCCTCCATGTACTTCAAATCACCTCTAGATTATTTATAATAGCTAATGAACTGTAAATGCTAGGTAAATGTTATACTGTATTGTTTAGGGAATAATGTGCATACCGTACATGTGCAGTAAAGATGCAGCTTTTTGGAACATTTTTGGTCCACAGATGTTTGAATCCAAGGATACAGTACTGATATGAATCTGACAATTACCTACTGCAAAAGCCCAGAGAAATTCTGATAGAAACCCTTTAGGAAAGTGTAATTTGAAGAAAGAACACTGGTATAACAATTTTGGTAGCCGTGAATTTCTTGTGTCCTGTTTGTAGCTTGCTTCTGCTTTCTGGTTATGTTCAGACTTAAACCTAAGTACTATTTTCTTGTTAAGATGAATGACACTAAGAACACCTGACTTTATGAATTCATGAATCTAACAGAATCTGGCTAACAGTGGGCTTCTCTGGCCTCCTGCTTACTTGATATACCATGATAGGATAATTGCTTTTATCTGTCAACTTGGCTGGACCATAGTGCCCAGATTTGTGTTCCAACATTGTACTGAATGTTTCTGGGAGAGTGATTTGGAAGGAATTTGACACCTAAATCAGTGGACTTTGGAGTAGAGCAGATTGCCCTCTTTGATATACATGGGCTTTGTTAAGTAAGTTGAAAGCTTGAATAGACCAAGATACTGAACTACCTTATGTAAGAGGATATCATCCAGCAGATGGTTTGGCAGTTGGTCCACAATACTAGTGCTTCTCTCATTCTCCAGCCTGCTGGCCAATGCTACATATTTTAGAATGTAAGACATTCTCTAAGACAGAGAAGCAAGAGGGAGAGAGGGAGAGAGAGACAGAGATGATATACTGTAGGAGCATCTCCATACCTTCCCAACTCTCCCTTCCATCCTTCCCCATTCAATGCTAATAGACTGTGCTCTTGCCAAAGAGCACCTCTTTGTTTGTGACCTTTGGATTTGATTGGTTCAAGAGTGCATTTAAGCTTCTATAGTTTCTAGAATAAACTGGTGTTCTTTGCTTCTCCTTACCCTGGCTGTATCCTCTTTTGTCCTGGGTATTTCTGCGTCTTGCTGGGGCGAAGCAAATTTTTACCTACACCCTGGGGCCTGGGGAGATTGGCTCCGCAGATTGCCACTGTCCAGAGAGACCACATTTCGTCTAGCTTGGGGACCCCTTCTCCGTCTCTCTTGGACTCCAACTCGTTGAGAAGCCACCTGGCCTCCCCACCCCTTTATCAAAGCAACAATATACAAAGATGCCCGTTCTCTACCCAAGCCTGTTATATACCTAGATTCTCTTTATCTCTGTCATGAGGATTATGATGCTCTGATGCTGCTGGCCACCTTGATGGAGAACCCCAATATTCTGCATTGAGACTCTCCTACTCAATCTTACTCCAAACTTCACACTTCCTACTACTGATGTTGCCTAGATCATCACAAGGATCACATGCCAGGGCTGTTTACTCTAGCTTATCTCTGCTGTAAACTCATTTCTGGCTCTGGACTGGAGACCTGCCAGCCTGTCTCATTTAAGGTCTACCAACCATAATTATATTTGTAGGTATGAAATGCAATGCCTCCAGAATCCAAAAAACTCAATAGACAATATGCTTGTTTTATTGTAGGAATAGTTAGGTGTAATTATTTGTCTTTTACATTAGAGAGAAACTCTTGATTTTATAAACTAAAAGTTTTACTGATATGTTGAGGTAATGAATATTGACTACATGATCTATTGACTACATCAATAGGAAACTAAGAGGAAAACCTCTTAGTTTATGTAACACTGAGTCCTAACAAGCCTATCAGTGCATTAACCGCATGCAGGTCACCAAGCCCAATAAACATGATCTCATTGATGTAGTCAATAGATCATGTAGTCAATATTCATCTACAAAGATGCCCGTTCTCTACCCAAACCTGTTATATACCTAGATTCTCTTTATCTCTGTCATAAGGCTTATGATGCAGGATTTCCAGGACCAGTTCTTTTTGAATAATGTTACAACAGAGGTAGGAATGTTAATATCAACCTGGGACCAAACTCTAAAGTTATGTCATTTGTATTGCAGAATAATTATTTGACAAAGTTTAAAGCGCAAGATACTTATTATAGATCTATATTTGTTAAAGAAAAGAAATGAGACTGTGGAAGGGATTAGTTAAATTATAATGCAGGCTCACCAATGCTTTGGCACATGCTGGAGTGAATATTTCCCATGAGAATTGTCTGCCTTTTAGCTGACACAACAAGGCATTTGTAACAAGAAGTGTATTGTCTCAGGAAAGACATGACTTTAACAAGGGAGCCCGGACACAACATAGAATTGATAAAAGTCATTAAGTGAAAAGGGTATCAAGGAAAAAAAGGGAAAAAGAAAAGAAATCCTAAGGAGCACAGATTGAAACAAGCCCTTACATTTAAGAGATCAGTGCTCAACATTTAAGCTTATTGCAGGGACTTTGTTTTTTGTGGTATTAACAGCTCGAGTACAATGTCAAGTACTTAGTAGGTAAAAAATAAATATTTTGAATTAATTGTTAAATTCTGATTTCAGTTAAAAATATAAAACTCAGAAGAATTTTACTACATGCTTCTATGCAATATAGCATAGTTTAAGAGAGCTCTGAACTAGGCTGTTAGGTTTTGAAACCCTGCTTTTGCCATTGTATTAGATGATTGTAAAGATTCCATAATTTATTCTCTAAGGCTAACTATGGGGTAAGCTTATAATTCTCCATCAGTATATTTGCAGTTAGGGTAATGTAGTTAGGCCAAGGCATTCTGGTTAATGTGAGTCACTGTGCTGTGAGTTATTTAATTGCCAGTAAAACCTTATGTACCCTCTTCCCAAACAACCTTGGCCAGAGTAGAACAAGATAAGACATGGGATCAAAGCTGTCTGCACTGTGACCAATGCAAGGAGCACAGATGTCTTAACAAATTCCCTGGCCTTGGACCAGATTCTTATTAAAAATTGTCTTTTGTGAATTTCTGGAGTTGTAAATTATTGCAGCATAATCTAGTCTAATCAGGTTCTTATTTCTTTAGTGACATGATATAAAATACTTATCCTTTCTAGGACTCAGTTTTCTTATCTTTACAACAGGCTTATGATTATATAAACCTCAAATTTGTAAGGATAAAATACACTAATATAAGTCAAATATTTCTTAAATATCCTGGTTAATGTTCAGACTTTATTAATGTAAAGAATAGAAAACAAAAAGAAAGTTATGCACATGGGAGAAAGATCAGATCAGCTAGAATTTCAGAATATAATGATGTGTTCAGAATTACAATGGAGTAGTCTGTACCCTCAAAGATTTTATAACTAGTGAAATTGTCTTTCATATTTAAAAGCAGAACATATTCTCATATATTCTGAAATCATGCACACTTACAGTAGTTACCTAATAATAGACCCTAGATAAGTGCAAAAAGATTAAGTGAAATTAATACTTTAAAAAGATTGTTAATATAATAATATATTATTAATATAATAATAAATTAATACTTTAAAATATTAATCAAAATTAAGACTGGAAGAATTATGGAAAAAATGACTTAGCAAGACTTCCTTTATCCCATTTAAAGTCCAATCTCAAATTGCCTTGAATGGTATTTTGTAAGTTTATCAGTTAATATCACATGTTGGAGTAAACCTAAGATTTGCCTGACTGGACCCTCCTCTTTTTCCCTTTTCATCCCCCACCTCCCTCCTTTTTCCCATTTCATCCTCCTGTTCCTCCCCTCCCTCCTTTTACCCTCCTTTTTTCTTCCTCCATTCTTTTTCCTCTTCCCATCCCCAACCTCCATTTTTACTCCTCCTTCTCCTCCTCCTCCTCCTCCTCCTTCTTCTTCTTCTTCTTCTTCCTGTTTTTGATTCTTTCCCAGAGCAGAAATTCTGTCCATCATGACTGGTTTTTCCCATATTTATTATTGGTGCATTACATTGTACAATATAACAGGGACTTTGTTTTTTGTGGTATTAACAGCTCCAGTACAATGTCAAGTACTTACTCGCATACAATATAACAATATAATTTAACAATATAACAATACAATACAATATGCATACAATATAACAATAAAATTTGGCCAATATCACTCCCCAGCATTTCCCCCCTCCCTACCTGCCTCCCATCTCTTGGTCCCTTTCCTTCCTGACATCTGTTTGATTCCATCATGACTCTTGCTCCACTATAGAACTCACATGAACTTCTCTTGCTGGCTTTGTCACCAAACACTTAGCAAGATTAGCTTACAAAGCAAATCCTTTTCTATTTTTACACTATTTTTTTGTGAGAATTATTGAACAAAAATTGTTGTCTCCTCTTTAAAAATAAAACTTCAATATAGTATAATGTCCATTTTTCCTACTTAGAAAATTAATTAGAGGATTTTTTTTATCTTTAAATTTTTATTCAGTTTCTTTTGATTTGCTTTAATTGGTAAGTATAGTATATTGAAATATAGTATTTTGCTGTTGTCAAGGGCCTAGTAGTATTACTTAAAAACTGATATCATTGAACATTCCTGTATATGTAAAGTGAAGATTCAGGATATATGGTTAGCATGAAAAAAGTGTGGAAAATGTGAAGAAATAGTACTGAGGAATATAGTACTGGCAATATATATTCTTGAGATTATATAACCATGAATAATTTAAATTTTATTTAATACTTCTATATTTCCCCATCTGAATGTATGTCTGAATAGTGCAATTTGAAGTATCAGTAAAATTAACAGATGTCATTTTGCATAGGTATTATGAAAATAATTCTGTATTAATAAATATATATAAATGAGACTTTGAAAATAGGCAATTTAAGAAGTTGTTAATAAGCTCTGATAATCTGAATAGTTTTTCCTGATTTTAATCTTCTTACTCCCCCAATCTTTTATAATGAATATTCATAATTTTATAATATAAACCCTTTCGTAATAAACCCATTTGGAGGGCAATTGAATTTGTCTGGATGAAATACAATACTAAGAGGATTAGAAAGCAAAATAGAAAGTAACAGTAGTTTCACTGAAGTGCAGAAATAAGAAGAAACACTAAATGCTTAAATCAGGGAAAGAATAAGGAAGAACAGCCCATTTCAATGAACGTGAATTGCGTAGGAAGTCTTACAGGAAATGTGTTTCAGATTTATTCATGAGTAATACACAGCTGTAATATAAACTTTTCTGTCTTTATCACAACAGCCTTAGTAAATTTCTATCTGTTAATAATTGTTTGTTCAAAGAGGGTTTTCTCATGACTTTCAAAAGGAAAAAAAAAATGTTCAAGCTGATGCTTATTTTTAAGTGTAGAAAAGAGCTTTATTTTTATGTGGTTGGTAAAGAAATTAGTGGAAGTATAATAGGAATTCAGAGGGTGTTTTTGCTAAAAGCATTGAGTCTACACTTGGGCCTGCAGATGCCCAACTAAAAGCAGGATATAAGATTGGCATCTCTACCTTCATTTTGTATTTTTTTCCTTTTGCTCTTGCAAACTTTGGGTCAGATTCCTCCTCAGCTCTGCACATGGACATGTTAATTATTTAAAGAGTGTCTGTCTAAAACCTAGTAATACCGAGTTAATTAGCCCTAAATTTACCTAATCTCTTCTATCATCCTTCAAAGCTGAATGCAAGAAGATAAGAGTAAGGTATTTTTGAGATTTTCAGGAACTCCATAGTCACCTTGCAGCTTCTACAGTGTCCTGTTCCAGATCTTCACAGCAGCACCTAGAAGTCTCCAGTCATTGAGCTAAACCTGCAGGAATTAATTCTGTCTTGTCTTTCTGACTTGTCTTTTACTCTGAGTCATTTTCTCCTACACTGACCTTGAATTCCAGGAACAGAGATGACAGCTAAACCCATGATAAGGCTACCCAACTATGCAGGAACAATCACCTCACGATGGGAAACAAACTGCCTTCTCAAGTGATAAATTCTCCAGGTCCTCACAGAAATAGATATGAGATAATGATCAGTCTGATCACAGTTTGACCAAGACTCCTTAACCATATACTGAGTGTCCTGCTCCAATTCTTTCCCTATTTAAACCTGGAGCTCAAGTTAGTACCCAAAAACAGGATTGAAGAGGCTTGGTCTCACTATTATTCCCAGTGTGGCTATACTGAATATTAAATTTCTTTCCTATTTCACCAATGCTTCTACTGTTTAGTTTTCTTTTGGGCTGAGTGGTATACTGGGATTCCCTGAAGTCAGGCCTCAACCCCAACTCCCAATCTAGGACTCTGGCAACAGGAGGAAGAGAATAGCAACAGATTGTCAAGTGGGTAACAGGATTAAATAAAATTATTTTTGTTTAGGAGAATTTTGAAAGGCAAAAGTGAATTATGAGGCCAAATAATGCATCTTAAGATGCTCAAGTCCTACTCCCCAGAATCAGTGACTATTATTTTATACAGAAAAAGGGATTTTCCAGATGTGATCAAGTAAAAGATCTCCATAATCACTTTGCAGCTTGAGATATTTATCCAGGTAGGCCTACTGTAATCACAAGGATCAATGTTAGAGGGACATGGGGAATTCAATACAGTATGTGTTGGATTTAGCCACTAAGTTTGTGATACCTTGTTAGAGCCGCAACAGGAGATTAAACCAATGTGTTATTTTAAAACTTGATTATTTTGAAAAGTCATCAATTACATTGTTTAAATCAATCAAACAAACAAACAACAAACAAAAAGTTGGCTTTTGAGCTCCTTGGCTATTATTAATATTTTTGTTATTGAGATTTTTGAATATTCCACTACCAATAATACAAGTAGCATTTGGAGGGGGGGGGTGTTTTCAATAAACACAGAATGAAGAATAACAATGATCTGCCTAAAATAATAGGAATATATTATTCCTTTATTTCCTAAATTTATTTCTCATCTTCATGACCAAAAATAATTCAGCATGCATAAGAAACATATTTATATTTCTTTATAAACCATATGCATGTGTGACTATATAAGGTATACCCACATTCATACAATACTAATAAGCATACACCTTTAAAATGCACAATAAAATGGAAATGGAATATATAGAACACATATGATTGGAATATTTACTACTTTATTTCAGCATCTCATTGGATCATACTGGAAATCCCTTAAAGTTTTGCTGTCCTCAATAAAAACTGATGTATTAGACAAACAATATAGATCTCTTCCTACTTTTTTAATGATTTTCTTCTTTTTCAACTGTGAGCTTGTTTTCCCGTTAATGACAAACATAGCACAGATTTAGTTAGATGCTATGGGATATGATACTGAATAAGTAATGTGACTAATCCTCATTGGGTATTCCCAAGCTGACTCTTAGTACTTTATTTTAATGTCTCCTGAGCACTATAGCTTATTAAAATTATCTACTTCTGCAATGTTTCACTTAAAGGTATTATGATGCAATGTATTTTCTTTCTTAACTTGCCAAGGTGATGAACTAAAATTATATGATCATTTGGTTAATGACATTAATTTATCTGTGTGAATATGTATTTTACAAAATCACATGCTGTTATGGCAGGAGATCAGATTAAGGTTCTTGAATTTTGAAAAATCAGATAATATACATGCCACAATTAAAGAGACATTTTGTTGAATGAGTCTATTTTAATCTCAGTATGATGATGCCAATCTTGTGGTTTTTCATATTAAAGTAAAATGTAGAACAAAGCTTTTCTACTTTTAAAAATCTCTGGATTTCCTTCAAAGATTTTTGCCTCCAGACACCCCAAGTGACCTAACCCATCATTACAGTGTGCTATAATTTACATGAAGGGGGAAAACAACCCAGAGATACTGTCATTAATGAGATGGTTCAAATATCTGCCAACAATGAATAATTTAAGTACCAAATGACTTTAAAAGGACTGTGGTGTTTTGAAATTTAAAACATCTGCTGAAACCTTGTTTTTTTAAACAAAGGACCCTAGTGGCCTCCCTCCCACAGAATGACCAAATTTCTGTCAGTAATAATATTGTCAGAAAAATCAAAGACAAAAATAGTAGCCAGTCTCCATTAATGCATCTTTGTCTTCAATTCCACACTTGATTTATTTTTTTTCCCTTAAAACGAGTTGTTTTGTGACCTTGGGATCAAATCACATCTAATACTTAGTAGTACCAATACTTAGAAATAATTTCTCTTACATATGATTTGGTGGAGGTTGATTTATACTTTAATATTGAATTACTATATGTAATTTAAAAGTAGGATTGTCTGCAAATGAATCCAATTCTTCACTTTGGCTTACATGAACAGTAACCCATGGGGACGCCTCGGGGATGGCACTACCATGGTGCCATGATAACCTTGCACCTACCCACAGAGGTCATGTATGTAAAGCATTAAACAGTGTTATCAAGACAAGATGAGAATTTGTAGTCATCTGTCCCAAAAAAATCTCTAATTCATCCTTTTTCCCTGGGAAGCTTTTAGAAGAGTTCCTCATTGGCTCCAGGGTTCTAAAGAACCATATCCCGTTCAACCTAGAATATAGTTGAAGTTTATAAAGACTGTAACCCTGAGCTGCAGTCAGGAATTGACTCTGAGCAGCGTTTTCCATGACTTCTACAGCAATCATCCAGTTTTTTGTTGTTGTTGTTGCTGTTTTAGCATCTTCTGGTGTGTGAGAGGTGGGAAATTGGCACTTTTGACTATTCTTTCTTTTATAGTATACATAAGTAGTAAACTGTCTAAATCTAAAATAAGCTATCATAAACGATATAAATCTAAAACAGGTTGGCATGCCATGTTTTCACTGGTTGAATCAACCAGCTTTGGCCATGTCTGTGATGTACTTTCCAGGACCATAGCCAACTCTCTCTTCCCATTAGAGCAACTATATTAACTTTTATTTCCTATTGTACCAAGAAGGATTGAATTTCCAAGCCATTCCTACCACGGAACAACTCTTAAAAAAAAGCTAGAAATCAACCCAGGCAGCCTGGTACCCAAAGCTGAATCTTTTGTGTTCCTACACAGAACAGACTGCTCTCATGCTTACCTGGCAGATCCTTTCTCTCTATTGAAAACAAAGCTGTATTTAGACTACCTGGTTCCCAGCTATCTACCTGAGAAATGATGGACATATGGGTAAGATTATTTTTTTCTTTGTTTGATAAATCATAGCTTCTAAATTCTCTTTTCCTGAGCCAATGCTATGATAGTTGTGGAAACTATCTTGACACCAGGTTTATGAAAAATTATAACACTTGATGAGATGAACATTTCAAAACATAAATGTTTAAACAAATGTACTTTATGAGCTGAATGGTGTCCCTCTAAGTTTCATATGTTGAAGTCCTAACCCTCCTTGAAGTATTATAGAATGTGATTTTATTTGGAGATAGGAGTTTCAAAAAAATATGGTTAAGTTAGGTTTTTTTAGGGTGGGCCCCATTCCAATTTGGCTGAAGCCTCTTTGAGAAGAAGAAATTTAGACAAATTAAAAAACAAAACAAAACAAAAAGCAACAACAACAACAAAAAAACCAGGGTGTGCACATACTTAAAGAGTCCACCATATGAAGAGGTAAAAAGAAGGCAGCCATCTGCAAACCAAAGAGAGAGACCTCAGGAGAAACCACATGTGGTGATACCTTGATCTTAACTTCAAGCTCCAGAGCCACGAGAAAAATATCTTTGGTATTTTGCTATGACAACCCTGGAAAACTAATGCATACACTTAATAAAGAGGAGCATGATTGAGGCTAGAATTATTAATGCATTGGATAGGTAGAATTCATCATCACAAGAGTCATTTATGTACCAACTATAACCTCTAATTGTCTTTGAAATTAGAAGATTCATACTTACATAGTATAGGGAACCCTAGGAGCTAGAAATGGTTATGCTGTAATAAGTGATTTTAGTATTAGTTATGTAAAGTACTGTACTTATTATTATGCCAGTTAATATTTTTAAAAAGGAAAAAAAATTAGTAAGAAAGTTCTGAGAAACCATTGGAGATGATATTTAGTCATTGCTTAACATTAATTTAAATAGAAAATTAAAATGATTTTGCTTAAAACTCCAAATGATTGTGTTTGTCTTAGAATTTTTTATTCTTTCTTTGATACTTTTATATAAAAACATGTAATTCAGTACAAGCATGGAGAAAGGAGCATCCACTGTTCCTTGGGAATAATGCTGCAAGATATTGAATGAAAGTATACAATAAGGAAACAGTAGGGAGTCTCTTCATAAGATGCTCTGGAAGCTACAGAGGGGAAAGGTTCCAAATATCTATTTCTAATACAGATTGCCCTCCTGACCTGTGTGGCCACCTCCCCAAGGTTGATACCCTGATTAACTAATATAGCTGTGAACATATAAAATATGTTATGTAAGCCAGTTAGAGCTGCTGTCCTACCCTCCATAAGAATCATCACTCTGGACTGGTGATTGTTGTCGTGACCCTGGTGCGATGGACCTTCCAAACATAATAGTTAAGTCCCTTGTACTTCACTGATGCCTATTGTAAGGAATCCTCCAGATGCCTACTTTACTTGCCTAACATCCATCCTGATTAATCCTTGCCTTTTTTGCATCAGTTTTAAATATTTTGAATATCATAACTGATAATAATTCATGTAGGGGTCATACTACAGACTAAATTAATACATAATTAATAAATCTTAATTAATATAGAATTAGTATACTTCAAACCAACCTCCTTATATTCTTTCAAAATTGTCATTTCTTCCTTATATTCTGCTTTAGGGAGTTACCACCAAACCCAATCAGTCTGTTTTCCAAGAAAACTTGTATTTCTTTTTCTTCCCTGCATCCTTTCCATTGAACTTGTTATCCCTGTAATACACTGTCCCACTTCCTCTTTATCCCCCTCATTCCTTCCTTAATTCTTTCTGCCTGTTGTTTCACCCTCCTCCATTCTATTAATGCTCAAAATAGCTGTTGGAATAATATTTCTAAAATACAGTCTTAATTTGTTATTCTCAGTTTAAAATTGTTCAAAAATGTCAGTGTAAATTTTTTCACCAAGGCTTTCGAGAGCTGGTTTTGGATGACAGGGATAACTCAGATCTCACAAATCCACCACTGAATCCTTTCTTTAGCCACAGTGGACTACTTGTTAACCCTACAGCAGTTCTATTTTCTTAATAGAACTGTATCTTTGTCACCAGGAATATCTCTTTCCTGTGTTGATTTCCACTCAACTTTAAAAACTCAGCAAAATATCCTTTTTAGGAAACATTTCTATGCAAACAAATAATACCTCTTCTTTATTGTACAATGTGAGCATTTCATTAGTCATGTGGTTACTTTTCCTGTTCTAATAGTCATTTTTAGCATTGTGTATGAAATAGTATCTCCATAAATATTGTTTTAATAAATACATTTATTTCTAATAAAATGACTTAAATGTGGAATAGGAGAAAGAGTTAATTTTCAAATGCATGCACAGTAGAGTATTAGGTACCAAAATCTTCTTAAATCTTTATAATAAAGGTCACTTATTATATTTTCAGTACATCAAAGAGTAATCATGTCAATATTATACAAATGAAGTATCAATTTAAAAAAAATGTCCATGCTATGGCAAAATCCAGGAAGAAATTATAATAAAGGTTTCTAGTATTATGAGACATACATTTCTATATATTAATCTATAAAATAAGTCTATAAAATCAGTGAAAACTTATCACATGAAATGAAGCAATACCCAATTAATTATTTTCCTCAAGGTTAAGTTAGATTGCTCACTAATTTTATATTTGCTTTTATAATTTGATCAGAAATAAAAATTTTGAAAACAAGAAGATCTAAAGAATAATTGAACTATAATGAAAAAGTATCTTTGATTAACTATATTGTTTTTCAGATGTTGTGTTACTGGACATTTTTATTCTTTTCTTTCTTTGACAACTAAAGTTAATTGCATTGAGCTAGGAAACAAATTCTTTATTCTTAAGTTTTAAAAAGATAAATCTTCCATCTTTCAATTTTCTGTCTAATAATCTAAACTGGTTTCACAATCTTTTTAATTGTTTCTTTCTTACATTTAAACAATGACTTGTTCTCATACATTTTTCTTAGTGAAAGAGTTGTTGTATGTATGTATGTATGCATTTATAAATGCATTATTGTACTAGGGATTGAACCCAGGGCAAGTTGACCACTGACTTACATCCCCAGTCCTTTTTTTTTTTTTTAATTTTGAGACAGGTTCTTGCTTAATTGCTGAAGTTGCCTCATACATGCAATCCTGCTGCCTCAGGCTTCTCAGGCTTCTTTGGGATTACAGGTGTGCACCTCCATGCCTGGTGAGTTGCTGATGTTTAAAATTTTGCAATCTTGTTTTTCTCAGTTAAAGCACATCCCAGAATCTACAGGGACTCACAGATATCAGGCAACTGGTTTACTTTCAGTTCTAAAGTGTATCCAAATGTGATTGTCCTTTAGGCATCTTTAGATCTGAAGAGCCAAATAGATTTCTTTCTTTTCTTTCACAGCAGAATAAAAGAAAAGAAAGAAATCTTTGTTTTGCCTTAAGAAGTAACATGACTATTCATTCTGTCATATCTGCTGGATGGACTAACCTCTTTCTCTCTGAAGATGTATTCTTATTGAAAACACTTGAGATAACAAAATTTTAGGCAGAATGACATCAATAACATCTGATTCCTCATAACTTGGGGGTTTATCATCAGGTCAGCTTTTCTACAGGTTCTGTACAAACTAATATTCTGATTCCAGAAAATGACACATTTTTATGACAGTCTTCATTCCAAATACTGTTAAATTCTACTGTTAAATTCTGTTAACATTAAATGCTGTTATGTAGCATTGACCCTGGATTTTGAACACTGAGCTCCCTGGCTATTTTATGAAATCCACGTAATATGTATACATATTGCTCCTTGTGGGAGAATTTTCTACTGCTTCTCTGCTTCAGAGACCTGGAGCTGTGGAGGCTAGGGTACATCTTATTCTGCTGGATTTTCCAGACTCCTACATGCTGCATATGATGGTGGGGTGGGCACTAACAAAGCTGTAATCTGTCTTAGGTTGTGCCCCTCTCAGCATCTTACCCGTCATCAATTATCAGCTTGTGCACAAGAGAAGGGGCAAACAAGACTGCACCTGGCTTAGGTTGTGCCCCTCTGGGCATCTTATCCATTATTGGTTGGCCAGCTTGTATGCACGTGCCCCAAAATGAGCTCTCTCCCAATAGAAGGGGTGATGGGGTTGGGAGGGGTTGGAAGGGAAGGAGTTAGGATCGGCCAAAGGTACAAAGCCTTGTGTTTCCAGCAGAGATGAGGTGGGCAAGCTTCTGACATGTTCTCTAGGGCTGCGATCCATGTGGCAGGAATTTTCTTGTGTTCCTGTGATTCCTTAACAATATGAACTGAGAGTTTGTTTAGTTTGACAAAGAAAAGAACCAGAAGAAGGCTTAGAACTCTGAGCCCAATGATAACCCAATTGGATGGATCTTGAAGATTTGTTGCACACCTTTTGAAGAATAGAAGGGTCAAAAGACAA
>PVHX01012940.1:0-56641 GCA_004024805.1 Geosciurus inauris | reverse complement strand
TCATGAACTCGTTCGTCAACGACATCTTCGAGCGCATCGCGGGCGAGGCGTCGCGCCTGGCGCACTACAACAAGCGCTCGACCATCACGTCCCGGGAGATCCAGACGGCCGTGCGCCTGCTGCTGCCCGGGGAGCTGGCCAAGCACGCCGTGTCGGAGGGCACCAAGGCCGTCACCAAGTACACCAGCGCCAAGTGAACGGTCCTTTTCAGAGCCACTTACAACCTAAAGTGCTGGAATGCTTTTTCATGTCACCATCCCCTGGTTTCAGCAGTTTTACATAATGAAAAGACAAATTGATAGTGAGCTGCAACTAAGAAGTTACAGTGCATTGTGAGCGGCCAAACCTAAGGAGTGCTGGGCCCTATCCTTGAGCTCGCACACCATCCATGCCTGTGAACGTCTTGCACTTGGCGTGCTCCGTGTAGATGCTGGCTTATGGGGACATTCTCCAGGTGTACCTTGAGCACACCTAGGTCTCTCGTATATAAGCTCGGAAATGCGTTTGACGCTACCAGGGCGGACAAGGCAGCGGAGCGGGCTTTGGTTGTTCCTGGATGTTGTCACGCAGCACCTTGTGGTGGCGCTTGGCGCCGCCCTTTCCCAGACTACACATACTTTCCTGAGATAAGCCCGTTACAAAACCAAAATTGGATATATGTGTACTGCCAACAGCTGGCCTTTTATTTCAAAGCTTCGGACCAAATTGAAAACTGGAGGAACAGCCTTGCAAACCTTAGGGTTGTAGTTCCGCCTCCTTTCTCTGTTCCAAACGAAGGTGGAGGAGCAACTACCTGCCGGCTGCTGGCAGGCATCCAGGCCATCTTAGATGACCGCGAGGCCAGCTGTATACTGAGGGTCCTCTAGTCTCCGAAATATGATTTTAGGAAATTGCTTGGTGAAGATGGCTCTGTGATTGCGGAAGTGGGACCTCAGTGTGACGCAGCTCGCAGCCCAGGTTGGATAGGATGAAAGGCCTGGCTTCTGGCCCAGCTACAGCACTGGCCGTGTAACCACGCGTAACTTTAAGGACTCGGTTATGTTTATCTGTAGAATTAACGTATTATTAGTAACCACACCGTGTGCAGTTTGGCATGTTGCAGTGCTGGATTTGTGTTAACTTGCTAGAAGAGCACGGTAATGAGGTAAGTACTGCCATCTCTGGTTTCTCAAACGCCCAAGATCATATAGCCAAAAGTGGGGTGAATAGCACTTAGGCAGCTAAACTCTAGAGTCCAAACTTTCAGCAGGTGTACTGCTTGTCTTAGGTCATAACCCTGCAATGAGCACTAAAAGAGGCCTTTGTTTCTATCTATCACTCTTGTTGTAACTATTCACTTACTCAATTTTGTTGGATATTTGATATGTTCAGGTGCTGTGCTTGACCCTTGATCCCCATAGGCCAGTTCTTGTCTCTGTCTTCTGGCAAATTACATAATTTCTGGGTAGATGTCTTTCCTCTGTAAAATGGGAATAACCCGGAGATTTCAATGACAAATTTAAAGAGGACTCAGCATCTGTTAGTCACTCATGTTTCTTTTTTCTCTTGACTTCGCGTATGTATCAGAATCATGCATGTGAAGAATCACGTATGCGAAGACACTATTACAATAATAAAGCATTTTTCTACAGGAAAGCCAATAAATCAACAAGCTTTGGCCAAATTTCTATTACTGACCTGCCATCCTGTTGTATTATGGTATTGACAGAACTTCAGGGATGCTTTTTAATAACCCTTTTCTGGTTCTAAGAGAAATTTCTGTAATTGACCAGCCAAAGTGATCAGTGAAAGTTAACATCTTGACTCCTCTTAGTGGCTTCACTAGCAAACCAGATACTAAAGTGTATTTTTAAATGTTTTTCTTGGTACTGTTAGGTAGCAGTTAGATGTGAGCAGTGGGCCAGTCCTTTAAGAGTACTTAGTACAGAGCACATGAATTAATCAGCAGCCTTACTTCATTAGCACTCAGTGAAGTAGCTGCCAGGACAGCTACTGCAGGACCCTTGTCTGGTTTCAGCCTTTGAAACTACTCCTCTTAGAAATAGAAGGAAGACAGATAAATTCAGAAGACAAGGATGTATTTGCTCAGAAGGGCCTACTGCTAAAATGTCTTTAACAAGACAGCACACAAACAACCCAGACCAGAGATACGCAGACTTGGGGAAGCAAAATGATTGAGACCAGAGCCCACCATCATAAACTCTGTAAAACCAGTTCCAATTAGGACCTGTCAGCCAGGCCAAGATGGCCAAGAGCTGCCCTCAGGTTCTTAGCTAATGTCTTTGTGAATCCAGAGCCCAATAAGTGACATGAGGGCAAGACCTTCTCACAATCTCCCTCCTTGCCCAATAAAAGCTGGACACAAAGCAGTGAGTTGTTGCCCTTCTCTTGAGAAAACCCACTCTCTCTCTCGAGGATGCTTCTCCCTTCTACTTTCTCTTCTAATAAACTTTGCTGTACTTTCACTAAGTCTCATGTCTTGCTTGAAATCTTCTCATGCAAGAGCACAAGAGCAGATACTAGAATGCAATCTCTATTAAGAACTTGTCCCAAGTTATCATCTTGTCTCCGTTACTGGCACCACCAAATCCCATCTGTATCTCCTAAGCCATTCACCATCTAGTAACTAACATTTTATTCAGTATCTACTGTTCCCTATACTACAGTCATTGTCTGCTGGCATAGGAATGGGAAATCCTGAATAAGTCTACCAAACCTTGATTCTTAGTCAATGCTGGTGATCCTGTAAGCTGGTAGAACTTTCAAGAAGAATTTGGTAATATCTGTCAAAATTAAAAGTTCTTATATATTTACACCCAGAAAGTCTACCTGTATGAAATTACTATTTTTGAAAATATGCAAAATGATATATTTACATGATTTTTCAGCAGCATAGTTTGAAATTCAAAAGACTAGAAGCAGTCTGAATGATC
This sequence comes from Geosciurus inauris, assembly GCA_004024805.1. Lineage (NCBI taxonomy): Eukaryota > Metazoa > Chordata > Mammalia > Rodentia > Sciuridae > Geosciurus > Geosciurus inauris. Next base: position 53,708 of record PVHX01012940.1, on the reverse strand, counting down.
AGCATTCTATTTGGTGGATAAACAAATAAGAAGGCTCTTTTTCTTAATAATTATTCATTACTTACTCTGTGCCAATGTTCTTAAAAGTCCTTTAAATAGTTTAATTTTTCATAGCAACCTTCTGTAACTAAATACTATTACAGCTGTTTTACAGATCATAGTGAGGACTCAGAGGGATTACACAAACTGCCTGAGGTTGTATAGCTGGTAAGTAGTGACAACATGTTCAAAACCAGACTCTGGCTTCAGAATCCGTATCTGTAGCTACTATATACTACACAGCCTCTCCAGGCACTTGTGGTGATGATCTTCAAGATTTACTGTCAAGTACAAAAAGCAAGGTACAAGATAGTGCAGACGTGCATGCATGTGTGGTGGTGGGTGAGTGTGCATGTGTGTAGTGTGTGTGCAAAAGCATGCATGTGTGCACATGTGTACATATGCATTTGTGGTGTGTATGTGTGTGGTGGATATGTGCATGTGTGTAGGTGTTTATATAAATGTAAAATATCTCTGAGAGAATACTAGATAAACTGCTAATTGTGGTTGCCTCTGAAAAAAGATACTTAGATGGATGAAGGATCTTTCCATTATAACCTTTTTAAGGTTTGGACCTTGAATTGTATATATGCATTGTTCATTCATAAATAGTATAAAGAATCCTTTCACTCAAATATTGCTAAAGCACACCTGAAGACAATATAATGAATATTCCTGTAGAGGAATATGAGAAGCCTAAGGATAGGAATAAGGATAAGAATAAATAACATTGCTGGTAGAGGGAATGCAAGACAGCTTTCTAGGCAATGAAGTAAGAAAAGTGGCATCACAGTAAAGAGTCAGAAATGGTGTGGTGGGTCTAAGTCTGCAGGGACAGGTGGAAGGAGCAGCAAGGGGAAGCTGTCAGTAGCTGAATGCTACACCAAGGTCTTCCTTTGAGGTGTCTTAAAATGATGACAGAACTTGAGAATAAAGTAACTAGATATGACCTGTTGTGAGCATCATGATTCTGAAATATGCACAGTTCTAGATGCCAGTCTAACTTGCATGGTTACTCATTAAGTCAATCCAGCAATCACAGGGCCTCTATGTTCCTCTGAGCAAGTGGAAGAAAGTACCATCAGTCCCTTCTGGAACTAGTAGACAAATCTGACAATAATTGATACGTAAAAAGAGAGTTAGTAAATGCAACATTGCTACCTTGCAGCTTGTGATCAAATAAGGGAATGGATCAGAATCACACACCACACAGATACAGATCTCTGGGATGTGCAGCAATGTCTACTGTTTGCACATTTAAGGAGACTTGGTGCAAGTCAGATGACCCTCCCTATTTGTATTAATTTGAACAAACAACCCAGTGCAGTGTTGAGCACTGGCACAAGCTAAATGTTTATGTTTCTCTAAAACTGACATGCTGACATCAGTTCCTGATGCAGGGGTGTTAGGAGGTGGGGCCTTCGGGAGTCTCTGCCCTCATGAGTGTAATATTAGTTCTCTTCCAAAAGAGGGTGCTCTTACAGAACATGAAGGTGCAAGATGCCATCTGTTAAGCAAAGCACCATCTCTCAGCAAACTGAATATGTGGGCTCTGTGATCTTGGAAACCTGCCTCTAGAATCATACGAATAAGTTTCTATTATTTACAAGCCACCTAGTTTAGGGTATTTTGTTATAATAGCCTGAACAGATTAAAGAGCACAAAACTCCATAATGTGGGGGACAGAGAATTTTACACATCATCTCACATTCTTTGACTACATTTATAAAAAGAATTGTAATTCTTTAGCTTCAAGGGAGAGGGAAGATGTCCTTTGATTTTTCTTCCAGTCATTTTGTTAATAACGAACTTCATTTCTGAGGCTAGGTCCTGAACTTGTATTTGTAAGTATGATAAGATAGAGTAGTCTGAATGCATATTTTGCATGAAGAATCAGGAGAAAGCTGAAGAGGATATTATTTCATAACAAGAGAATAGCAAGCATGTAGAACCCATATAGTATTCTTCAGGTTTTTTTTTCTTCGTATATTTAGTGTAAGTAGATTCCTCAAGTTCTTTCATGCAAGCTTTTTCTCATTTTCTTAAAGACTATAATCTCACATTCCCCTATGAGAATCTGCTCTTCAGTCTCTCAGAATATGTTTATAAGACATAAGCTAGATCAGAATAATCTGTGGAATTTAAGGCTGGGAAACCTTGAGCAATGTCAGTCCATTTGTGCTGCTATAAAAGAATGTCTGACACTGGATCATTTATCAAGAAGATAAATTTATTTTCTCACAATTCTGGAGGCACAATTCCAAGATCAAGGCCCCAGCAAGTCTGGAATCTGGTGAGGGCCTCGGCTGTGCTTCTAAGATGTCCCATTGACCTCTGTGCCCTCAGGGAGGAGGAGGGAGTACTGTGTCCCCATTGCCTATGGCAACCCAAGGGCAAAATGCAACCCACCTCTGCCTCCATGGAGCACTGTCATGATGGCATTAGTCATAGATGAGGTCAAGAGCCTTGTGACCTAATACCTCCCAACAGGCCCTACTTCCCAATGTTATGGCATTGGGATAAAGTATCCACCACATGAATTTGAGGGAACACACAGATTACAGCAAGCAACATCCCACACACTGGACTCTGTCCCCTAGCCAGCTCGCATCAGCAGTGTGGTGAGGTGTGAGCAGCAGCTGCAGGGGCCTTACCCGGGTGCTTGCCCTCGATGGATGCACTCACAATACCCAAACCTAGAAATTATGCCAGTGCAGGGCAGAAAGCTTACAAGAACTTACAGAGGTCGCTCTTATAGTAGATGTGCCTGGCCTAAGCACTGACCACAAGTTATCCATCAAAAAGTGTTCTAGTGATTTTAAAAAAAGGGTAAAGTAAATGAAGTAGCTGATCACTAAGCAGCACCCCACAATTCCAGGTGGTATTACAACTGTTCTCACTGGCAGTCACCACACTTCTGTTCTCCCTCGCCTCTTGGAATTTCTTTCTAGGTTTTCAGCAGGTCAGCTACAGACTAAGCTCATGTATGTCATCGAATTGTTGGCATTTCACTTGGACTCACATTTGACTTGATGATTCCTAGGGTCTTGGAAACAGTAGAGGCTTAAAAAAGATTTGAAAGAATATTTTATTGTGTTTTTGTTCAAATTATAACCAAGTCCTACCCTTTCTTCAAATTCTGGGAAAGAACTCCATTTGAGGCCTGTAACACAGAATCCCTGGGTGACAGCCTCGAAGGATGTACTTGCGTCTTGGAAAGCCTAGCACAGCTCAGTTCTCAAGTGTGTTGAGCTGGAATTTCAGTATCTGTGTGCACAGAAGCCTGCAGGCTCCGAATTTTAGACAAGTTTGCCATTTATAAGAACTATGTTGCAGAAAGAAAGGAAAAGAGTGCAAAGACCTGCAGCCTTGACCAAGCAGACGAGTCTAAGTTCCCATTCAGTGGCCACAGATCTTCCTGCCCCTCACCATTCAATGGAAGTAGGAGCTAGAACCATCTAGCCTGATTCTGAGGTCAGAAAGAAAAAAATAAAGATAGGCAGAGAGACCACCAGCATGAAAGGGAAACAAAACTGAAACTTTAAATCTGAGCAGTTCACACTCTCACCTTTACTACCCAGGCCTGCTTTCCCCCAGGCCTGAATTCATAAAAAGCCCTTAAATCTTAGAGTATTGTGAGTCTAGATGATTAATGCCTGTGTGCACTGATAGCTTGCAAAACCTATTTTCCTTAGACTAAAGTCAAGGGAGAGAATACTGTTAGAGACTTGTAGTGGGTATATTCCAAACATCATCTGTCCACTGGATGAAGTCAACCTAGAGATCCTGAAAGGACCAGACCACTGTGAGGAGCCCAGCTGTGCTCCATGGTCAAGAGAATGGAGTTCCCCAAGCTGTCACCCCACAAAATTCCCAGGCTCACTGTTTCCATATTCCTTTAAAAGAAGAGCCAAAGACCCCCCCCCACAACGCCTTGCTCTTATATGCCTTCTCCCTTTGAGAGAGCATCTTGCGCTATTGCCACTTTCATGAATAAATCCCCTTGCTTTCCTAAATAAATCTATGTGCCTCTTTTCATGCATCCAGAATTCCCTTCAGCAGAAGTCAAGAACCTGCCAGGACTGAGTTGAGGTCTCTTCTCCCTTCTGGGGACTTCCTCAGACCCCTATCCAGTGACCATTCCTTGATGAGAAAACAAAAACAAAGCAACAACCTGAGGATCTGAGGCCACAAAGGGGCCCCCCAGCCAAGGACGCAGTTGACCACTGTGTGGAAATTCATTCTACCCAACCTTACCCGCCCAGTTTCATTGGGAAGTATTATGAACCAAATAAGGTCTCTGCAACAGAAATAATTAAGCACCATGCATTAAGGGAGGATAAGAACATTATTGGAGTCACAGGGTGTCTTTGAGGGTGTTTTCTGACCCTAACATTTTTTACTTTTTCACATTTCACCCCACTCTCTCACACCCCAGGTCAACAATATAGTGAACAACCATCAGTTCTGAGGAAATATAACAAATTCTTAAACAGAGGAGTCTTTGAACATTGTTGTTCGCTAAAGCATTAGTTATGGTGGCAAAACGTCGGGGATCGTCCTACTGGACGTCTCGGAGAGTGCTTAGGTCCAGATCCTGTCCTGGAGCCGTCTGGTTCCTACTGCCACATGAACCAGCCTGCCCTGGTTGTCCCCTGCCCTGGTCTGTGGCCCGAGACCGCAGGGCCGTGGGCGAATTCCCGTTTCAAAACCAAGTAAAAACCCTAACCAGGTCCTGCCCGTCCTGCCAACCGCCGGAGAGGATGCTTCTGCGGAAGGGTCCAGACGAGCCCGGAGCGGACGTGTCACTGTTAGAAGCGCCCCGGGGGTACTCAGCTGCTTCACCCAAGGCCGGCGGCCCTGGGGTCAGTCCCGGGCGCCGACTGCGCTGGGCGGGGCAGGACCTCCAGCGTCTCGCAGCCCCACGGGCCCCCTGCAGGACTGAGGACCTGGACGCGGAACACCCGCGCGTTCCCAAACGCTCCGCCAGGGGGCGGCGGGGTCTCGTTGAAAACGACCGACTTAGAGTTTAGAGGTTGTGGCGCGGGGATTATTTTTGTCACAAGAAAATCTTGTTAGAAGGACTTGCTTGCTGGCCCCATGGTGTAATGGTTAGCACTCTGGACTTTGAATCCAGCGATCCGAGTTCAAATCTCGGTGGGACCTGGCCTCCTTTTCTCGCTTTTCCCTGTAAACCCACGTGTCACTTATAAAGCGGCCTACCCACCATATGTTTATCCTTTGAAACCCACTGTCACCTCAAGCCCAGACCTTATCCTTCCCAACCCACGTGCCACCTGTCATCCAGCCTCCTCACCCCATGCTGGAATGAGCGGCAGCACTCAGTCCTCGGAAGCGTGAGCCACCTGCGCCAGCCATCACGCCGCAGGGAACAGCACCAGCGCTGCAACCGCAACCTCACGCCGGTGGTGAGGGGCGCGTCCCTCGGGGCTCCCTTTCCAGGAAGAAAGAAATGTGTGCGCAAAGAAGTGCCTGATTTTAAAAGAATGCTCACATTTCTTGCTCCATGACTGGAAAGCAGCATCTAAAATGAAAAATGAAGGGCAAGAAACTTGGACCTTTGCTGCCCTTTGTCCAGGCTTCGCTCTTCCAGGGAACGCTGCCTTAAGAGTCAAGCTCACAGGGGGAGAAATCATGGCTGCACGACTCTTGAGTTCTTCCTTAGAACTGCTCTTGGTGAAGCCTCTCCCTTGCACTGGGTCTGTCTGTATGGCACTTAGCAGTTCGAAGTGCACAGCCCTGGAGAGTCAATCCAGTCCTTTACTTTCTGCTTAAGGCTGCTCTCTGCTTATGAGCAATCGTCACCCTTGCCTGCACACATCTCCAACCTTATTTGCCACTATTCCAGTCACACACAAAGTCCAAAGTTAGCTTCACCAGCCTGAACGTAGGTACACTCATTTCATCCACTCATTTTCTCCTTTTCTGACTGCAAAACATTTTCCCCTCCTCCCCACCCTCATGAGACCTAGATGTCTAATCCTCCTTACATACTAATTTGGACCTCCCAGACCTTCCTGCTGGGGACTCTGCTAGGACGCCTTCATCTGGGTTCAGGAATCCCCTGTTTCCTCAGCACCCTGAAACCCCTCCCACATCACATGTTCTTGTTTAACAAGCTTGCCTCTCTCTAGACAGCAGTTCTCCCCGGGAGGGACTAGGATGTCCAGTGTGTGTCTTCCTCGCTTTTCGGCTCTCAGTCCTGCTGTTCCTGCTCACGTTGGGAGTTCGGTTCCCCTTCCATGGTGCACATGCTCTCATCTTCTCTGGTTGGATCATCCTAGAATCAAGGTTGGCTCAGTCCTATGTTTGGTTCCGAATTGTTCTCTGCCTCTTCCCACATTTCCTCATTCTCTGTAACTGACCCTAGTCGGCACCCAGACAAAGAACAAGTCTTTGCCAAGACTGCAGCAGAGTGGAGGTGAGTTTCCACGCTGGCTGTGCTCATGAGGCCACTCGGTCAGCATGTCAAGGCAGGAAGGGAAGCTGTGACTGGAGCATTGTGCTCTTCACATTTCACATGAGAATTCACCTCAGGGGGAAAATGCTCCTTTCACTGCCTTTTTTGGGCAGTGGCCCTGGAAGTCTCCATCTGGTTTTGGATACCTGTTGGTTGTAGGAAGCCCAGCTCCTGTCCTGGGTCTGGACCCTGGAAGGCACTGACTACAGCTGGAAATTAAACTGAAGATTCTTTTATCACTGCACAGTAGGCAAGGGCCTAGCCTGTCTCTTTCCTGGACAGGGACACTGGCTCTTCCCTGGTCCACAGGGCTTTCCTTGATGCTCTGTCCCAGGTGGCCTGCAGGCTGTGACCCCAGAGAGACAACATGAACTCTTCTGCCCTCCAAGCTGCTGTAGAGGCACCGCTCCACATGGGGCGTACTTGCTAACCATTCAAGAACTCCACGGGGCAGGGTCATCATTTGACATTTGACATTGGAAAATGGGAGCAAATCAATGTATTTTGTTTCGGTGGGCATGCTCGGGGACAGGAAGCCCACAAACTCTTCCTGTGCTGTTCAAAATCATCCCCATCTCAAGGCTGCCCTACTAGGTTTGGCCGTTTGGAATCTTCCTGTGGAAAATTTTGACTCTCTCTCCTGGAGGGTCACTACCCTCTCTGTGCCAAGAATTGCCCTTCATCATTCTAGGTCTTTTCTAGGCCTGAGGAAAAGCCAACTGTTTGTAAAAGACCTAATATAAATGCTTTGCCCTGTGACAGGCGCTTGGCAATACCACTGCAAAGGACACTCACAAGAAACCTGCTATTTGTAGGGTGTGTTCGTCGGCTTCTTGCGGTATGACACATACCTGAGAAAAACACTCTGGAGGATCAAAGGTGTTTGGGCTCCTGGTTTCCGAGGTTTCATTGTTGGTTGGCTGGATCCAGTGCTCTGGGCTTGAAGCGAGGCAGAACATCATGACGGAAAGGTGCTTAACTCCTGGCGGGACACAGAGAGGAGGGAGCCAGGAGCTGGATAACCCTTCCAGGGCATGACCCCGCGATGCTTCTCCTCCAGCTCTGCCTCTTGGCACTCGGGGTCCATCACCTCCCAAAGCCATCAGGTTATGACTCCATCAGTGAATGATCAGCCCACTGATGAGATCGGAGCCCTCATCTCGCGGCCCAATCACGTCCGGCGGGGTTGGGGCGCGCTGGCGCCTGAATGTCCGCAGGAGGGCTGGGCTTCCAGCACCCTCGGCCTCCAGCTCCTAGGCCGAGGACTTTGGTGAAAGCTTTCCATAGTTGTCCTCAAAAGCGCCGACCACTCGAGGAGACAGGGTTTTCCTGAAATCAGTAACATCTGATGGTGAGGCGGAGCGGAGGGCCTCGGGTCTCCCACGGGCTCCCTCACCTGCAAAACAGACGACAGCGCCAGCTCGCCAGGCACCGCGAGCCTCAGACGAGGCCACACGGTACCAAGTGCTTGTCAAGAACCTAGCAAGCTGTCAGCGATGTTCGTGCAAGGACCTCACTTCTGTTCTGGGGAAGGAACAGACACCGGGACACCGAGCTCGGCAACCCCTCGGGAGGAAAAGCTTGGGCGGGGCGGGGGTGTGGCGGGAGGAAGCCGAGCCGCCCCAAGTCAACCAGCGAGGGGAAGCGGGGCGGCCTGTACTGCGCGGCAGGAGCTGAGCTACGCCGGGGTGGGACCCCGCTGGACCGGGGAGAAGGAGGCCGGAGCCAGAGGCTAGGGAAGGAGGCCGGAGCCAGAGGCTAGGGAGGGAGGCTGGAGCCAGAGGCTAGGGAGGGAGGCCGGAGCCAGAGGCAGGAGCATGACGTGGAAAGAGTCTCAACAAGGAATTTTGGAAGATGTAACAATCATTGGGCCCCATGGTGTAATGGTCAGCACTCTGGACTCTGAATCCAGCGATCCGAGTTCAAATCTCGGTGGGACCTGGTTTGGTTTCCTTTATTTCTTTCTCAAGCTGCTAACCATTTTGTTCTGTTGTTCCAATGCGCAGAAGCTTTTGACTGGAAACACTTGAGTTTAATGGGAACAGGGGTGAAGGATATCTGTCCTTTCCAATAAGTGATATATTTCCAATACAAGATTTGACCTCATGCTGGCAATTCCATTCTCAAAATGATTTAAATTTATGAAGAAACAGTTCAGAAGACCAGTGGGAAACAATGCGTGAAAGCACAAGAAATATGATGACGATTCGTAAAAATTCTAGCTCAAGGATCCTGCTCTCAATTGAAACAAGGAGAGAACAGCGCATCCCCGACATCTTATGCTGAGACTCCTCCATTTCTATTTTTCAAGTGGATTTTTATTCTTCCGAGATGTACGCATTTTTGTTAAGATAGTTTGTATTTTTACTCTGTAGGAATTCATTTAAGCATTTTTATTAAGAGTTCATTGCTCAAATATTTCTTCACAACAGTTTTCAAATCGATGTTTTCTTCTGAGTTCTCAATTTCAGCTATACGTTTTGCTAATTTATATCTTGTATTTAAATCACTAGTAGGTCTGGAACTTCATTTCTCATAAAGTTGAGTGATAAATGTCCATTCTTGTTTTCTTCCATAGGCAAAGTCAGATGTGCTATCACAATGAATTTTAAAATCACCTTTGCCCACTGATATGAAAAATTAACTTTCCATTCATCTTTGTATCCATTTTTTATTTATATATTTCATAGAGGGAAATATATAAATTAAAATTGGATACATATGATAATGAAAAGTATTTTAATTACCTTAACCTTTAATACATTTTAATTCCCCAGAGTTCATCCGCAAGGGTATTAGACATTTTCAGCACAGGGGAATGAGGAGGTAAAGTGATTAACTAGTTGAAAGTAAACGTGAAAATGTTGCTTTTTCTTCCCAAGAATTGCCTACCTTTGAAAAGAGTAAAAAAGGAGTTATGCAAATTTTGAACAAGGGAGAAGGAAAACATCCACCACATTCCTTAAAGAGGACAGCTACAATGCCACAATCTAATTAAAAAAGCAAATACGTTTTCTTGAAGGCCTTTTTCCTGTGCATTCTGAAAGTTGCTGTGGTTCTCAAAAGGACTAGCAGAGGATGGTTTCGATCCATCGACCTCTGGGTTATGGGCCCAGCACGCTTCCGCTGCGCCACTCTGCTGGTGGGAAATAGCTCTTACTCAACCTCTTTATCATGTGATTGAACACTCATTCTGTCACATAAATGTTTCATATGTTCATTTCCTTTGCTTTTTTCCTCCTCCGTTTCTTTTTTCTTTCTCCTATTTTGACCTGTCGCAGACCGATGCTCCAGAACCAGATGACCCCAACAGCCCCAGCCCCATCCCCAACCCAAAGTGCGCTTCCCCAATCTCCCAAAGATGCTTCAAACGGAGACATTTTTGCTTTCAGCGTAGCTTTCCTGTTCTCAGAGGAAACTTCGGAACAAGTTGAGCAAAGCCCTCCAGAGCCCTTTCTTAGAACTGAGGACAGAACACTGTCAGACTTACTGTCTTTAAGGAGGAAGTATCTTAAACAGTCTTTTCCTGTCCCAAGAAAATTTCTTCCATAAAACTAGTAGCCTTTGTGCTTATTGTCCAAATGCATTTGCAGCTTCCTGGGCCCCTGAGTCATGCCCTTTCCTGGTCACCTGTGGACAGATTTCTCTCACTCTCAGCCAACACAGACTGCCCAGAACTGCATCTTGGTGCTCTGCAGTATGCACAGTCCCTTCCACCAACTTCCTTTCCCAGTCTTTTCAGACCTCCTCATCTTCATTAAAGTCTTATGTTTCCAGTCTCAGGACAGGCATGGAGTTGGTGGCCATTACTCTCCAGAAATTCCATTTAAATTTTCTTTTTCCTTCTCAAAAACAAAACAAAACCCAGGTGCACTGAGGCAGACATACTGGACATACTGGGGTTAGGGAGATGTTACAGAACAGGAGCGAGAAAAACGTGGCGGAAGATTCATGTGGACAAGATGGATCCTGTGCAGAACTGAACCAGGTCCCATCAGGACGTCCCAGGCAGTATCTGAAATTCGTCATAGTGAGCGGCCACCTGCCCTGTGGGGCGGATGCTTCACTAGTTTTCTGAGACCTCTCTCACTGCACTCCCAGAGGCAGCCCACTGAGAGCTGCACCCAACTTCCTGCAGACAAGATCTGGGTGGAGAAACTTTTCTATCCCCCAAAGCCAGGATCCCTCCTTCCTCCTCCATCCTTCAGGGAGTTTCCCCTGGAGGGTTTAGGGTTGTGCCACCAGGGCCTCCTATCTTGGCTGGAAAACCAGTGAGAGGTGAAGAGAAGATTGAGACTTGGGTGGATCCCCTGGCAGAGCCTCACCTCAGTTAGCCATGGCTTTGCTTTTGCCAAAGACAGGACACTGGAGCAGGTCTGTGGTGCTTCTCCTGTTCATCAGGGTCTACTTCATTTCCAAAAGGTAAGGGGCTAATGCTTGGAAGATGAGATGGAGGAAGAATTTTGGAGAAATTGCTTCAGGAGAAGCCAGTAGTTACAGGAAACAAATGTTTGCACAAGACTGAGAAAGAAAACCTTGTGCCCCAGGACACTCACCTTGAAGATGGTGTCAAGGACATGGGTGGATTCTGGCTGCAAGAAATGGGGGTAGAGGGAGTCAGCAGTTTCCCGCATCCAGAACTGAAGCAGGGCCCAGCATTCCCGTCCCAACAGCAGGAAAGATGCCCGGGGGTGCCCCCAAATTGCTCGATAGGTGCCACTCCTGCCTGGCTTCCCACGTTCCTTTCCTCGGGTTCACATGCGGAACTACAGGTTGCAAAGCTACAAATCAGTTTGGGGTTGCTTCATTTGGAGGGCAGAGTGACTCTTCCCAAGCAGAAGTTAGGCCTAGGTGATTCCTCAACGTTGCGGTGGTGCGTGGAGCCATCCTCCACTGGTCAGAGCTGGGGAGTCCACGGGCAAGCAGCCTGGTGCTGACTATCCCGGCTCGGTCGCGGATGCTGCAATGCTGCGGGAGCTATCTGCGGAAAGAGGGCTGATTCTGCAATCCCGATGGAGACCCTTCTGCCCTTGGCGAATTTCCACAGGATGGGAACATGGGGAGGCTGGTTAAGGGTCATTTCTGGTGTGCAAGGAGATGACTGGAGACTGCTGCGAGTGACGCTGGCCCAGTCCTCACAAGGTGGAACCGGGTTGTAGTCTCAGCGTCAAGCAGAGGCAGAGGCGCCCCTGGTGAAGCTTTCGTCGGCCTAGCGTCCAGAAGTTGTGCCAACGAAGGAAGAGACCTGCCCACGTTGTGTCCCTTGGCCTGTCTTAAGGCCGAGTAAGCTTTGAAACAGGTGTTGTCACGGATTGAATCATGTCCACCTGAAATTCATAGGCCAAAGCCCCAGAACTCGAGATGACTGCATTTGGAAACAGGGCCTTTAAGGTGATCAAGGTTAGCGAGGTCATAGGGTGATGCTGCCGTCCAATCGGACTGGTGTCCTCCAAAGAAGGGATAGGGCCAGATGTCCCTGTGAGAAGGGCCTCACCTGACGGGAAAAATGGCAGAGACTAGGTAGGTGGGCACTGAGAGGACCCCGTACAAAGGTGGCCGTCTGTAAACCAGGGAGAACCAGACCTGGGTCTCCAAAACAGTGAGAAAATAAGTATCCCCCAGGTGGGGTATTTTGTATGGCAGCCTGATCAAACACACCGGAGTCCACTGTGGCTGAAGTCTATGAATTAAACACTAAGAGCCCCCTGCTGTCCCCCTGGGATTCATGCAGAGTACTGGTGCCCTTCTGCTAGGTGGTCTCTACAGTGGGTCGGAAGGGTTCTCATGGTGCCTTAAAAGTATCCATCTCTGTAACAATGTTCAGCTTCACTCTTGCTTGTGTTTGAGCTACGGGCAACATGGCGCTGGTTTCTCCTCTCTCACTTTACCTTGTAAAATTCACCTTTCTCAATTGTTTTCAAAGAAAACTACACCTCTCGTTTTTTCAGAATATTGATGTAATTAATTGCCCTGAAGTGTCAAAACCTCCCACAATAAATTGAGATACAGAGGAAATGGTGTCAAAAGGCCCTGAAGGTCAAGATACTAGGCTGGATCCCAGTTGTTTATTTTGCATGGATTCACAGAGGAGGAGGCCAAAATGTTCCTATTTCCTTCTAAAGCATCTGTTGTATTACGGAGACAGAAATGACATGCAGTTATCATATAGTGTTCTGTGTTCCTTGGAATTCTATTTGCAGTCACAGAAGCAGCAATATCATTGTCGCCAACATTGCTGCCACTCATTTCTCTGGGCATCGCTATAGCCCCAGAATGCAGGTTGCCATTACCATTCTTAACAAGCTTTTATCTGCTAGATGTAAGATAAAGATCTGTTTACCTTCGTCTATTCCTTCTCTAATGCTCTTCTTAAGTCTGTGTAGATCTAGGTTTTGACTGATCTCATTTTCTTTCTCTTTGAAGTACTCATTGTAACATTTCGTACAACTGTATCTACCAGTGACAAATGCCTGGCCAGCTGTCTATCCTGATAGGCCGTAAATACTGCAGACCTCTTCACACCAGAACAGACCAGGGCTCCCCTCAGGGACACGAGCTGGCAAGGCAGGGCTAAGGCCAGTTTCTGCTGCTTCCTGATGCCACTGGATGCAGCCCCCATTACACTGGGGTTGCTTCTCTAGTGACACCGCGGAAAGTCCCATAGCCCGAGGGTCAGAGGCCCTCTCCAGGAGTCAGTGTGTACTTCTGAGGGACCTGCATGCTTCCTACTGACCCTTGGCTGGAGAGTGACCCAAATAAATCCAGTGAAGCAACCATGACTGTGCCCTTGTGGGTCATCAGCCTTCATGGAAAAGAAACAAAGTGCCACATGGTGCTAGTTCAGTTACTAGCCAAGAGCCAGCTCCAATTTTCCAGCCATACAGGTGAACCATCTTAAAAGTAGGCCCTCCAGCTGAGCTGACCCAGCTGTCCCACATACAGAAAAGACAGGCTGACCCTACCCAAGCTGCCGGTGTGGGTGCAGAATGAATGCTGTGTTCAGCTGTGGTTTGGGTTGGCTTTTTATACAGCAACACAGGACAACAAAGAGAGGGTGGGATTTTTTCCCAACCCTTTGATGGTGAGGTGTGGGTGTTCAGCACTGGCTCTCGACTATGCTAAGTTTAAGAGGCACGGTCACTCAACCACAGATGCCTCTCCAGTAACGGGACACAGGGGAGACTCAGATGCGTCTGGAGTGTACACGTGAAAACAGTTACGTGAGCCCGAGGGCCCAACAGAGGCTATGTGCAGGTATTACCTGAGGGCTCAGGAAGAAGCACAGGAGCCGGATGTGGTGGCACAGGCCTGGATCCCAGCACTGTGGGAGGCTGAGGGAGGAGGATCGCGAGTTCAAAGCCACCTCAGCAAGGGTGAGGTGCTAAGCAACTCACTGAGACCCTGTCTGTACAAAAAACACAAAATAGGGCTGGAGATGTGGCTCAATGTCGAGTGCCCCTGAGTTCAATCCCCAGTACCAAAAACAAAAGAAGAAGAAACACAGGCCAAAGTCTAATACTTGAGAAGTAGCATCCTTTAAAGGTTGGGGTTGACATCACAGAAAGGAATTTATGAGGAAGAGTGTGGTTGCACCGAGGCCACGGAAAGAGTTTCAAGAAGTTTAAACTCCAAGAAGGCAAGTAACCTAAAGATCAAAGAACACCAACTGGACTGAGGGAAGAGGTCACTGGCCAGGAGCATGGTGGAACTCAGGCGCCCAGGAGTTGGGGCAGAACTCTCCCCCTCTACTTCCTGTTGCCTGAGTCAGGTGAGACGGCACACTCACGCTCACAACGTAAGAAGCTGGTTTATCACTCACCGGCAAGGAGGGACCCCAGGAGCCTACAGCTCATCTAGAAGCCTCAAGAAAGCTGCCAGGACCCCTATGCCCCATCTACACCACAGTGGAGGGACCCCGAAGGCAGCCTGCCTTGGGTTACACACCTCACAGCCAACAGGAGCCACTGGCAAGAGCTTTGAAGGACCACAGCCAGGGTGGTGAGGCGAGTCCTCCCTGCGAAGCCAGATGACCAAAAGAAGGCACATTAAACCGCTGAGCAAGGCTTTATTGAGGTATGCTCCCGGGCAAGACAACGCAGCCCAAGAGAACTGTCCAGGAGAATCGCCCGCGAGCTCCATGGTATAGAAATTTTAAGGCCTCAGGGCAGAAGAGGGGGGCTTGGGGCAGGAAAAGGAGGTATTTCGAGTCCCATGTCCCCCTGGGGTTGGTCAAGGGATCCTGCTGCGATCAATGTCTTTCCGAGATGAGTCAGAAGTCTGCTGATTGGTAGGCGACGCCATTACTGCTTACGTGTCAGCATCTGATTGGTTGTTCTTTTGCCAAGCGGGCTGCTTCGGTCCCTCCGGCCCCCTAAGCTGACCTAAGGCTCCCTACCTCAGGGCACTACCTTCCCAGCGACTCGCTGGCGTCTAGAGCTGCAGGCGAGAAGGGAAGCATTGGTCATCAGTGGGCCAGTGCAGTCAGAGCACCTCGCCTCCTGGTTCCGCAAGCTGTAGTCGTGACATTTCTAACCTCAAACCTGCCAAGTTAAGATGGGGCACCCTAGCTCCCGCCGATGTGGGCTTCGCTGGGTAAACCAAGCCCTGGGTCCTGTTGGTGTCAGCTGAGGCATAAAAACACCCTGATCGCTGCCAGGAAAAGGGGTTACCCTTAGTAATGGCAGGAAAGATCCAGAATGGCCAATGTAACCCCTGGTGGGTTTCCACAGGGGCCACATCTTGGGAAGCCTAAGGAAGGTATCATGCTTCAAGGCCTTTGAAGCCAAGCCCCTGCAGGAAGGAGAGATTGGCACGTTAGTGTCCCATCCCTGCTTCTCCTGGGTAACAGGTATTCCTTTCCTGTCAGATAAGAGCAGCGCTGAGTTGGTACAGAGACCTGGTCTGCTTGTCCCTGTCTGCCTCGACTTCTGCCAGCTACCATCCTGAGGTCCCCCTGACCCATTCCTTCTCCCAGCATAAGCAGAGGGTCCTATAGGTGAAATCACTGCTACACCTCTCAGACAGGCCAGGAGGTGCCCTGAGGGCTCAAGGGGACCCTCCAGGGCCACACATCACACAAGCAGGTCAATGAGTGAGCCCATGGGACCAGAAGGCCCTGTTCACCTGACCACAGTGCCCTGTGGGGTCAGGACTTCAAGGCAGGAGTCTCCCAATACATGTGCCCCCATGCAGCCTGCATGCCCATCATCCTGGGGAGCATAGAGAAGGTTCTGTGGGGAAAAGACTGGTAAGAGGCACTGTCAGTAGTATCAGATGCTCTGAGTCCCGTACCTGAGGGGCTCCCTGTGCCTCCTCTTGAGCATCCACTACCTGCCTTTGTACCCTCCTGTTCTCCACCTGAACCCACAGCCTCAGGGCTCCTTCTAGCCTGCACTGCATGCTGCTCTGTGGAGTGACCCAGAGCTGTGTTCTGTACTGCACTGAGGTATTCAGAGTCCAGAGGGTCCTGGGCAGCTGCACAGTCCATCCTGGCAAAGCTCCTTCCAGGTGCCCTGTCTGCAAAGCTGTCTTCCACTGCCATGTAAGCTTTTCCTTGAGCCATCTGTGGGTGGCAGGGCACACAGAGGCCATCTGAGCGAGCCCATCACTGTGTGGCTTCAGTGACAAAGCTGGGCCTTGACCTGTTTGAATGACATCAGGAAACAGGTGGACACCTGTTTTCCAGAGTGGTCACCATGTTTGCCAAGGGAGGACGCTGGGCCAGGAAAGCCAGGCTGTCTGCAGCATGTGTCCACAGCAGCATGGACACACGGAGCCCCTTGGGAACTGGGCAGAGGTCCCACAAGGCCCAAGCTTGCCGGGGCAGCTTCTGGGGGGACGTGTCCCAGCCTTCTTTTGTACACAACCTGAAGCTGACAAAACTCAGTTCTTGGTCTTCCACACATGGAGGACTGGCTCCTCATTCCAGGGCCCGCTGTTTATGCACCCACACCGCATCAGCAGCAATACAGGAAAAGCCTGACACTTCCTGAGTGTGAGTCACCAGCTGCCTCATTCCATGGATGTTCTCTGACATGCCACCCTTCTTATGGTGGCCTCCACGAGCAGCAAACGGATCACAGCAGGTTGCCAGTGTTTCCAGACTGGCACCCCAGGCAGAGTTGCCCTTGATTGCCCAGCGGTCCCACTGCTGAGCTCCTGGCCCTCAGCCAGGCCAGTAAAGATGCAGCATGGCTCCATTCGGGAGCACGGGCCACTGCCAGCCAAACTCCCACCCCTGGGCACTGCAGCTCCTCCACTGTGACGATGACGATGCCCCTGCTCTCGAGCTGGTGACTGCTGCTGCCCATTCACCGTCCAGGCTCCACTGTGCTGAGCCATGTGAGCCAGCAGAGGTGTCAGAGAATGCATCCTGTAATCACGGTCCCCTTTGGGCTGTGGGGTTGGCAGTTGCTCTGGTGGGGTGGGCATGGCCTTACCTGGAGGGCAGCTGGCCACATTCCCTGCAGCCTCTGTACACCCTTTCCCATCAGCCAGGTTTGTGATGTAGCTCTTCCATCTGATGGGCTGCTCTGCTGGGCTGACCCAACCCAAGCATCTAGGCTTCTCTCAGCCCAGGACAAGGTGGGGATTTCTGGTCAGAGCACAACCTCAGCATGCTGGGTCAGCCTTCAGTTTCCAAAAGGGTCCAATCATAGAACAAAAGATGCTTTTCCAAAGAGAAGTGAGAAGCTATTCTGAGGAGCTTATGGATTCAGAAGCCTAGGGGTCATTGGAGCCTTTGATTTTTGGGGGTTGGCTTACTTTTTCTTTTTGCCAAAGCCTGCAGTCGGTATCATCCCCCAGCACTGAGACTTGGAAACTAAATGGGAGACAGGTCTAACAGCCCAAGTGGCAGGGCCTGGGTAAGCACTTGTACAGCCTGAAGGGTCTCATCTCCCCAGTGGAAGTTCACCTGGTTATGTGGTAGAGAGGGATCAATGGAACAGGTAGGGTATGTGTTGTCCTCAGTGCCCCAAAAGTCCAGTCAGATATTGGATCTCCTCTTTCATAGTTGGCCAGTTTGATGCCAATCATTCTTTTTTAATTTATCCTAATTAGATTTACATGACAGCAGAATGCATTCTGATTCACTGCACACAACTGGAGCACAACTTCTCACTTCTCTGGTTGTACACGATATAGAGTCACACCATATGTGCAGTCATACATGAACCTAGGGCATTGCTGTCCATCACATTCCACCATCTTTCCTGCCCCCATGTCCCTTCCCGTCCCTTCCTTTCCCTTTGATCAGAGTTTCTCCATTCTTCCCATGCCCCTCCCCCATTATGGATCAGCATCCACAAATCAGAGAGAACATTCAGCCTTTGATTTTGGGGGGTTGGCTTACTTCACTTAGCATGATATTCTACAACTCCATCCATTTACCTGCAAATGCCATAATTTTATTCTCTTTTAATGCTGAGTAATATTCCATTGTGTATATATGCCACAGTTTCTTTATCCATTCATCTGTTGAAGGGCATCTAGGTTGGTTCCACAGTTTAGCTATTGTGAATTGTGCTATGAACATTGAAGTAAAATCTGTTTTTTTGTTTTTTTGTTTGTTTTGTTGTTGTTGTTGTTTTGTGGTGCTGGGGATTGAAGTGATGGCCCTGTGCATGCAAGGCAAGCCCTCTATCAACTGAGCTAAATCCCCAGCCCAATGCCAACCTTTTTTGAGAGACAAGATCTGGAATTTGGCACTGATCTCCAGCCCAACTCCACCCTAGAAGGTCACCTGTTAATCTGGCCCCTGGATCCTGTCTGGGTTCACTGCTCAGCTTGCTCATAGCATCCTTGAAATGGTCAAATCCAAGGTCTTCTGTGCAGTCTGCTCATCAGGGCCATGCTCTATGTTGCAGATAGAACTCCTTCAGACAGTGGCCATGTCCCATCCCAGCCTCTGGTGGCACAGGAAGAGGGGTCCAATACCCCTGTGTATGGCATCACGGTAAGGTAGGCTGTGTGCCTTGACACATGAATACAAATTGACCTTGATCTTCATTCCTAAAAGGGATGGAGAATGCATCTGGCTGAGGTTAATAACTGCATCCAGTGCCAGGGGCCTTCCTGACGCATCTGATCACCATGACAATACCTGGGACCAGTGGTGCATTTCTCTCTCCTTTTAAACCATAGGCCTCACAGGCTTAGATGGCCAAAATGAACTGTTAAAAGTGGAGATAGTGGGGCCAGGCACTGTGGCACATGCCTGTAATCCCAGCGGCTCAGGAGGTGGAGGCAGGAAGATCCAGAGTTCAAAGCCAGCCTTAGCCAAAGCAAGGTGCTAAGCAACTCAGTGAGACCCTGTCTCTAAATTTAAAAAAAAAAAAAAAAAAAAAAACAGCATTAAAAAAGAATAAAATTATGGCATTTGCAGGTAAATGGATGGAGTTGGAGAATATCAGGCTAAGCAAAATAAGCCAATCCTAAAAAACCAAAGGCCGAATGTTCTGTCTGATAAGTGGATGCTCATCCATAATAGGTGAGGGGGCATGGGAAGAATGGAGGAACTTTGGTCATTGAAGGGGTCCAGCCTCCGCAGGCTGTCAAGTCCTGAGGTGGAATGAGTGGTGTCGGCGGAGGCAGCGGCAATGAAACACAGAGACCAGGTTTGGTGCAAGCTGTGTCAAAGTTCAGACCAGTGCTTTATTTATAGTGATTTATGGCCATTGATTAAAAGAAAAGAAAGGGGGTTACAATTCATCATGATTTATTCATAAACACAGAGCGGTCATCTATAATTGTCGCAGATATCGTCATCAGCTTCAAAGAGTTTTTAAATCTTAACTAGAAACTGAAACCATAAGGATCCACATGTCCTGTTTTTTAAGATTAATATCAAACTAGAGGTTACTAAACTTCTTATTGTGTCCCCAATAAACAGGGTGAGGTTAACAAAGATATATTCAACTATGACGGTAGCATAAGGTGATAGACTAATAGACCATTGTGGTAACTATATCTAAGGGCATAGCTGTTGGCACACATGTGGTTAATGGTTTCTGCTAGTGTCTTATTTTTTTAAGCTAGAATTGCCCAAAGCTGTAGGCTAAGTTAATATTACATACGTCATTAAAATACCATTCCCTGAACCTGCCCTGAGCCCTATTTTGTAGCAACCATTGTCTACATAATTTGAGTTCAGTTTCTCTGGGCAGGCATCGAGGCCTTTGTCTCTTAAGACTTTCCCATGTAAACAAAGAACTATAATTAACATGTTTTCCATTAATCCAAACCATTCTTTCTCCATTAATGTAGGCTCCTGTATATGGTAGGGAAGGGTCCAGTCCTAAGTTAGATTTAGTTTATACCTGGGCACCTGCCATCTTCTGCCTTTACCTATGTCAAATATCACATAAGGACTGGATTTTACTATAGGGGGAACCCATTTTGGTCAGGGCCTGCGAGAAGGCTTGACCAGCATTTGAGCTTTAGGCATGGGACTAGTTGGAGCCACAATTTCCCATAGCTCACTTTATTGAAGTTGCCAAAGCAGCCTCCTGCAGCCAGGCCTGAGGATACTTCCAATGTAATCAGGGAAACTGTGGGCCCAAATGTTCTGGATATCATATCTAAAGTGAAACTATCATCAGGGGAATTTTTAGAATTACTTCCAAGAAACATCAGTAGTACTATCCTGATGGGGATTTTCTTGGTTTTTTTTGTTTTGTTTTTTTCATATTTTATTTATTTGTTCTATTTAGGCTTACATGTTAACAGAGTGCAATTTGATTCATTATACATAGATAGAGGATAACACATCAATTTTCTAGTTGTAAGTTGTATACAATCACAACATATATGCAGTCATACATAAAGTTAGGGCTATGGTGACCATCATATACCACCACCTTTACTGTCCCCATGCCCCCTCCCCCCTTACACCCCTGTGAACAGAGAGGATTTTCTTGTTTATTCTCCTGGGTGTTCAAATGCCTCTCCTTAATTACATGAGACTTTAGGGGACCAGGGTTGACTGATCCTGTCTTTCCAGGAATTGGAATGGTGACACAAGCAAGCACAATTAATTCTGTCAAACTAAGAAGGGGCATCCCAACAAGAAACATATTGAGGAGTGCATCTCTTCACCCTGATCCCTTTGCAGGCACTGGAACTTTGTCAAGCAGTGTCTTGAGGATTTTGGGCCATGGCAGGTCATGTGTTGGAAGTCCATGGGGGCAGGAAAGATGGTGGAATGAGATGGACATCATTGCCCTAGGTACATGTATGACTGTACTTGTACAACCAGAGAAATGAAAAGTTGTGCTCCATTTGTGTACAATGAATCAAATGCATTATGCTGTCACGTGTACCTAATTAGAATAATTTTTTTAAAAGAATAATAATAATAAACTCTTATTTTAAAAAAATACAAAATAGGGCTGGGGATGTGGCTCAGTGGTTGAGTGTCCGTGAGTTCAATCCTCAGTACCAAAAAAAAAAGTGGAGATAGTTCCCCACAATACTCTTGCTTTAACCAGATCTTGGGCAAGGATTGTGGTGTCCTTCTCTCCCTCAGGAATACTATATTGTCTCAGTGGTACTACATTATGAGGTTTAGGGAGATGTGGTGGCTCTCAGCCAGAGACTCGTCCCACCGTGATGGCTAAAATGTTTTTGGTTGAGATATAGCCAGTAAGCACCTCGGCACTGTGCTCCATGCTACCAGGCCAGTCCCTAGTGGAAGGAAACACCACCACCCACGTGCCCAGGGAGCCAAAGGGTCCCATCCATAAGCAAGCAAGCATCTCTCTACCTTGTACCCCTTAGTTGCCCCAAACCTTCAAAGACCACCCTACATCCTTGCCCCTCTGCAGTCCAGGAACCTGTAGAAGTGATCTGAGCCTCGGTGTCCAGCAGCGCAATGTAAGCTGAAGTTCCATAGCCCACGTCCACTCCAGCTGCTTCATAAGGCCTCTGGTCTCCAGGGGCTAATGGAGACCTCCACCCCACCCCATGCCTATTTAAAGAGGCTTGGGCACAGAGTCCGTAATGCTGTCCCCTAGGAAGATGACTGCCAGAGACACTGCTACTACCTCTGCTTGTCCCCTAGTCCTCCTCCTCTGCCCTTAGCACCTACTGATTCCTGATCATCAAGGGCTTCCCCTCCACCAGTACCAATGGCATTTATCAGACAGTGGAAGGTCATCCATCACTTACTAAGGAACCCTCAGCTTCACCAGCCAGATCCACATGGTCTGCCAAGTGGGGGCCCCGGGAGCCAGCCCTGACTTAGCTTTTTGTAGAATCCTGTCCTCATCTGCTGCCAGACTTCAGTAAAGCTTCACAGTGTTTCTTTAAGGGCAGTGCCAGGAGGAAAGAGCAAAAGCAACTGGTCATACCATGGATGAGTGCCCAATCATCAATATTGGGTCTAGACAACCAAGTATCCACCAGTCTCCAGGACCCCACCGCACCTGTGCAAGGCTACAGCAGCCACATCCTCAGTTGGCCAAGGCACAAAGGAAGTGTTGATGAGTCACTTGGGTCAGGTAGGAGCCTGGAGCACTAGAAGCCAGCGAGTAATGGTAGATTCCAGCTGTTTGGCTCTGCAATCTGGCTGAGGCACTGGGTCCTGAGCCCACTTGCCCAGAGTGCCATTCCTTTCAGGAGAGCAACACATTGTGTACCTCCTCCTCCGCTGTCCAAGACGTCCAAGACAACAGGTCCTCTCCTGGCTTTGCCCTTAGCAGTCCCAGAGGTCACTAATTCCCCTTCCATGTTGGTTTCTGCTGAGTATCTCTTGCCTATATCTCTTTGGTTTTCAGGCTGCTCTGGGAATGTGCAATCAGATAAGCGCCCAACCAGAAGGGGATCCTCTGTGCCGCATTCCTGCCTCTCTGCCTCAGTCGAGGCAGCCAATCCATTTGTAGCTGCCAGGAGGTGTCCCACTTGTCAGCCTCTGCCCCACAAAACATCCAGCTGCATATCCAGACCCTGAACCCCCAGGTTGACATGGCACCTGGACCAGGTAATGGGGATATCACCCCTCCCCCTTCACCCGTAGGCTGTGGTTTTGTCAGACATGACCCAGCTTACTGCACCAATTTTGTGTTCTGTAATCACCAATTCCAAGGAAGGACTCTGACCTTGAGGAAAAGGGCAAAAAGCACTCATGGGCCCACTGCCAGCGGTCAGGTGGGAGCTCTCGCCCTCTGCCTCCTGGCCACAGTGTGACCTCTTGCCTGAGTCGGGTGAAACAGCACGCTCACACACACATAAGGTAGGTGAAGCCCATTTGTTTACATATGTAGTTCCTTCCTCCAAACTTACTTGGAACCAATAGAATATTTAAAACTATCTCAAGTTGTTTCTTAACATACAGACAATGAGGGACCCCTGGAGCTTATGGTTCATCTAGAAGCCTCAAGAAAGCTGCCAGGACCCCTATGCCCTACCTACACCACAGTGGAGAGACCCCCAAAGGCAGCCTGCCTCAAGTCACACACCTCACAGGCAACAGGAGCCACTGGCAACAGCTTTGAAGGACCACACCCGGGGAGTCCTGAGGCAGGTCCTCCCTACCTCAGGGCTCTACCTTCCCAGCAACTAGAACTACAGGTGAGAAGAAGATGGAAAAGAAACTGTGTCAGCCAAGGCTATCCAGGGACCATCCAGCAGAATTCAAGTAGAAGGTGAAAATTTCTGTTACTCAGAAGGGAACTGTAAAAAATGTTTGCAAATGCAAAGAAACATTTTTAAATGTATGTGAATTCAAGATACACACATGTATGCATTCCTTGTTAAATGCATTATTGAGGGGCATAAAGTACAAATAGAGCTCTTCATTTAGTCAACAAGTATTTGAGGATCTATTATGGGTCTTGTATCCTAAACATAACTATAAAAATGTGTGGTTCCCTTCTCCCTCAAACTTACTTGGAAGCTGGGGACAGTGGCACATGCCTGTAATCCCAACAGCTCAGAAGGCTGAAGCAGGAGGATTTTGAGTTCAAAGTCAGCCTCAGCAAATTAGCTAGACTCTGTTTCTAAATAAAATATAAAAGGGCTGAGGATGTGGCTCAATGGTTAAGTTCCCCTGGGTTCAATCCTTGGTATCAAAAAAACAACTAAAAACAAAACTTGGAACAAATAGAGTATTTAAAACTATCTCAAAGTGTTTTTGATATATATTAAATAAAACACATAATACCGAAGTATTGGAGTGTGAAACATTCATTGGTTGGTGTGCCCCACCCTCCATCCCTGTACATGCTCACTGTACTGATATACGTTTTGCTTTTTGACAGAATTTTTTTTGACTATGCATTGTCTGCTCATAATGGTCACACACATGTAATCGGCCTTAATATGCCTATGTATGGATGCCTGCAAATATACAATATTATTGTTTATTTTAATGTGTACTTTACTAATGCTTTCATATTTCTCAAATAAATTACTATTTAAAAATAAAAATGTCTTTTAAAGAATTTTTAAAGTGTTTTTCCCAAAATTATATTTTCAGGATTTTAAACTTTAGAGATTTTGAACTATTAAATTTTAACATTTTTATAGTACTCAGGATTGTCTTTTGGAATTATGGTCCAAATCTACTTTATACACATCAACTCACAATTCTGAAATGGATTTATTTTCCAAGGGAATGTTGAGATTGCCACTGTTAAATGAAGTCCATTTAATTATTTGCCTATGTGTAAAGGGACAAGCTGGGAGCTCTGTTGCCCACGTGTAATTCCAACAACTCGGGAGGCTCAGACAGGAGTATACCAAGTTGGAGGCCAGCCTCAGCAACTTAGGGAGACCCTGTCACAAAATAGAAAAAAAAAAAAATTGAAAAGGGTAAAGCATTCCTGGGTTCAATCCCCAGTACCAAAATGGAAAAAAGAAAGAAAAGCAACAGACCCTTCCCTTGTCCTGACAGGCTCTTCTGAGCTCTCACAGCCTGATCTTGGATCTTTACCATATGTTCTAGCTTCAGCAAGAATCCTGCTCAGTCCTTTGGTGAGATTCTCTCTCTTGGTCTGATCAACCTGGATATTTGATCAAATTCCTTATGTTTCACTCTCAAATTCCTATCACCCTGGCCCATCTTCTACAAAAATCCTGATAGGTCACTTTGACAAAGAATTATTCCACCTCTTAGCAAAGTTCTACCTGCTTATCCCCACCCTGACCCTTGGTTATTCATCTCATTTGTTGGTGCTGTGCAGGGGGTTGAAGTCCTCTCTCCTCCACTGCAAAACCCCATCATATTATTCCCCCTGGGGCAGGGAAATCTGCCTGATTGTGATTAACAGGTGTCATGAATAATCGTTCTTTTAAAAATAACTAAAAAGCTTATTACAACACTGCAAATCAATACCAATAAATTGAAAAAAACTAAAGGAATACCAAATACATAATGTAATTCTTTTATACCAATGAGTACTCAAAAATAGCATTCTCAAACAAAAAGCAGAATTATCTATAATCAATTAGTAATACTATTAATTTTATTCCGGAAATGCTCTAAATTAAAAAAAGAAAAAGAAAAAGAAAACCATGGATGAAGGAGACTTCTTACCTAGATACAAACATTTTAATGCAAATAACTGATCTTCATAGAAATATTTTAAAGTTTCCTCTAATTTGTGACAAGATTTATACCAAAAAGAGTAAACTGGGTCCAGCCCTGGTGGCCCACACCTGTGATCCCAGCGACTTGGAAGGCTGAGGTGGGAGGCTGAGGCAGGAGGATGGAAAGTTGGAGACTAGCCTTAGCAATTTAGAGAGACCCTAAGCAACCAAGACCCTTTCTCAAAAAGAAAAGGCCTGGGGAAGGGGGCGGGGCCTTCAGAATGTAACTCAGGGATAAAGTCGCCCTGGGCTGACAGTAAATTGGGGTGGCCTCATTCTCCCTCAAATGAGACAGGAATAGCTTGTCAAAATGAGTACTTATCAAAGCAAATCTGGAAAGAATGAGTATTTGTGAATGTCCATTTAAATGCTGACCAACTCTGCCTGGTGTCTAGCCCTGTCCTCTGCTTGGCAAGGGGCCCTGACAGCTGCGACACAGGTGACACCACGAGAAATGACAGAGGTCCCCGTCACTGCAGCCCACCAACCCCACGGGCTGCCTCCTTCTGCGGGCTCACCAGGCGTGGCGCCAGGGTCACAGTCCTGCCACCCCGCTTCTCCAGAGCTGGCGCCTCGTTCCCCTCCAGGCATGCCCGGGGCCTCTGCCTGAGGCTGCCCTCCCCGCGCCCAGGTCTGCACAGCTGGGGAAACCCAGGCTCCCCAGGACACCCAGCCGAGGCTACAGTGAACAGCTCTGCTCCCAAGCATCCAAGGAACTGCAGGTCCCAGGCCCTCAGAGTCTCTGCACCCAGCGCTGGCTTGATGGATGCAGGCCCTGGGCGTGGGGAGGCCGGGGCTCCCATCCCCAGACCCTCAGGATTTCCTAGCGCAGACCCCAAGGGTCTGAAAAGCAGAAAGCAAATGCAAAGTGCCTGCTCCACTCGCCTCGGCCGGCCCAGACCTGGCCGCGGTGGTCTTCAGAGGAGTGAGGAGGAGGCGGTCTGGCTACGCGAGGACAAGATGACCTCGAATCAAGTCGTGCACCAATGGCTTTGAAAATGGGGCAAGAGGCTTTGCGCTGAGGGAAGCTCCTGTAGAAACCGGAAAGGGCAAGGGTGCCAGTGCCCACCCAGAGCTTCTGGAGCACCTGATATTTTCACACCTTGATGTTGGTCCACTGAAATTGAATTCAGACTTGACCTCTGGAAATGTAACAGAAAAAATGGTCTTTAATTTTAGCTGACATATAAATTAATTCAGGCTGAAACAAACACTATAGACTGTGGCTTAAACAACAATCATTTATTTATATAAAGGTTTAGAAGGAGCACGATTTTATTTTATTAGGAGAATCAGAATGACGGTATGCTGACTTGAGAACTTGGTTGTACAAGAACAAACCTAAAGTTTCCCTTTCCAGTGGCCTCCAAGACAAATTCTTTTTTTTGAATTTTTCTTTCCTAAGGCCTCTGATTTCAACCTGAGGTGGAGTAGAAATGTGACTCAGTTCTCTCGAAGCATTCTTGTGCCTCACACGAGGTGCCGGACCTGGAACCGATCAGCTAGTTGCTGGTACCAATACCTGCGCGAGGGCTCCTACATTCCCCACTACAGTCCTTCGGCTTCAGGACAGCAGTGTTTGTTTATCAGAGTTCCAGGATTCCAGAGCTCGGTGGACTGAGGTTCAAGGTCAGGGTGCCAATGTGGGAGTTCTAGTGAGCACTGCGGTCCCCTTATGTGGCAGAGGGGAGCTCCCCAGAGCTCTGGCCTCTTCTTAAAAGGCCACTAATCCCATTCATGAGGACCACACTAGCATGACCTGGGGCATCCTAAAGCTCCACCTTCACCACCATATAAGATTAGGGTTTTATGTTTTGTTTTTGTACTGGGGATTGAACCCATGGCATTTTATCAATGAGCTCCATCCCCAATCCTTTTTAAAATTGCTTTTGTTTTGTTCTTTGTTTAAAAAAACAGGATCTCTCTAAGTGGCTGAGCCTGGACTTCAACTTGCAACCCTCCTGCCTTCCCTCCCAAATCTCTGGGACTTCAGGTGCCCAGTTAGATTAGGGTTTCAACATAAATTTTGGGGAAACATAAACATTCAGACAACTGCCTTCAATCACTGCCCCTTACTTCTGGCCCTTTTCCATGCAAAAATACATTCATTCCATCTCGACAGTCCCCGCATTCTTAACTTGATCCAGTATCAGCTCTAAGGTCCACAGTCTCATCTCTATATCATCTAAACATGACACTAGTCAGATTCAAAGTACAGTTCATCCGGAGACACAATTCCTCTCTGCCCAGAAAACTGTGAAAACAGGTTACGTACTTCCAAAATACAACCGTGGAACATAAAAAGTGTTAGGTCTGGTCAGGGTCCAGGATGTTCAATTAGGGGGACGGTCAGTAGCTGCAGAATGGAGTGGCAAGCCAGATGCTGACGTCACCAGTAGACACGCCTCCTGTCAATCAGCGGGTTTTCCTGACCTATCCAGGAAGGACTCTGGCCTTCTCTTCCGGCCCCCAAGCCCTCCCCTTCCTGGCTGGGCTTTCTTGAAATTCTTTGTGCGCTGAAGCCCCAGTGCCACTTCTCTCGGTCAAGCTCTGATGGACGAGGGGACTCGGCCTGAGATCATGTCTTCCAATAAAGCCTTGCCGAGTGGCTTAATTCGTCTCCTCCTGGTCGTCTAATCTTTACAAAAAGGACGCCCGTCCCCATTCCAAAAGGAGTAGTGAGAAAGAAGGAAGTTGCCATGGGTCCTGAGCAAGCCCCAGAGCCAGGAGGCCACGTCCAGGAGGAAGTACGGAGGACTGGAAGGAGTCGAGTCAGTCTTCAGAAAAAAGAAAGCTGGAGGCATCACACTTTCTGACCTCAAATCAGACTACCAAGCTGCAGGAACTGCAGCAGTACAGTGGGAACAAGGGAACACAACAGGGCATCCAGAAATAAATCTACACACCACCTGCAGTCCAGCTGGTTGTCAATGAGCATTTCTGTGCCTTTAAAGACCTAAAAATATGTTCATTGGTGTCATAATATTTTTTAGGGCTATCCATTTGAGTTTTGAAGTAATATAGGAAAATTTGTTTCACAGAATTTTATGACAAATTATTCAGCATATTGGGAGATTAGTGAATTTTCTAGTAATTCTGTCATCAGAAAAAGCCCAGAACCCCAGCTGTGGCTTATCAACCTTGCTTCCTGGTGTGGGCAGCTTCGTGCACCCCTTGTCTCCTGGGAGGCCAAGGGTGCAGTTGCTGTCAGGAACTGTGGCTGGGGCCTTCACAGCCAGGGTTGTCCTGGGAAGGAGCTGTCTGACTGTGTAGTATGGTCTCTGGAGCCAGCGTCCCAGGCAGTGAGGGGTCTGGTGATGGACTGTCTGCAAGTGACGGCCTGCTCATGAAAACCCAACACTTCTCATCTTGAGAACCCGGCTTGTTCTATGGTCTTCATTGTCAGTGGCAGGAAATAGGCTACAGATTGTGGGATCTGACCTGAGTGAAGCCAGGATCCCGTTCAATTGTGCTCAGCACAAAGACAAACTGCACTCAGTCCCTACAAAAGGACATAGTACCTGAGTTTGCAGAGCCTGGGAGCTGGGAATCTGTTGTTTATGCTTATAGAGTTTTAGTTGCAGATAATAAAAAGTTCCAGAGATGGCGAATGGGGATAGTTGCATAAGGATATGAATATGTCTAATGCTACTGAATTGTATACCTAAAAACAGCTAATGTAAATTCTCTGCTTCATGTATTTTACAATTTCAAGAAAGGAAATCAGTACACACACATACCCCCACACACAACTCCAAACCAGGCCTTATCTGACAAATGCTTTCCTCCACTGTCGGAGATAAAGGTTTCCTTCACCTTAGGAACTGGTCAGAGAAACAGCAAGACTAAGAGTGAAACCCAAAGTCATCTTAAAGTGAACATCTAGGCACCCAGAAGGGAAGGGAAATGCAAGCTAAGGCTGATCTGTGCACAGGCAGGTGAGGATAGTGCAGGACTCTCAGGGAAAGACTGGAACAAGAACATGGCCATGAACAAGCTTATGAAGCAATGCAGAGCCTGGACAGTGTCAAATGCAGTGGGAACACGCCAAGTGCTTACACAGCAGAGAGAGGAGTACATCCCTGAGCTTTAGACGCCTCTGCCTGCCACGCAAAAGAGGAACAACAGAGGGCAGGCAAGAGGCTCAGAGGCCTGTGGGAGACCAGCACAGCAAACGTCAGCCATGCGAGTTCAGACAGG
Source organism: Geosciurus inauris (assembly GCA_004024805.1). Taxonomy (NCBI): domain Eukaryota; kingdom Metazoa; phylum Chordata; class Mammalia; order Rodentia; family Sciuridae; genus Geosciurus; species Geosciurus inauris. Next base: position 24,400 of record PVHX01012940.1, on the reverse strand, counting down.
TACTTAAACATGGGCACGTGGAAGCAATAGAGAGATTGTACTTCCTGCTAACCAATTTTCCTAATCTTAGGGCAAGACAAAAGGTATTTTTCCTCCCCAGAAGGACCTGTATGGGCCTGCAACATATCCTAGTGCCTCCTGCTCTGCTGGTTCTGTGAGTGTGGTCTGCTGGCCCAGCTTAGTCCAGGCTAAATAATTCTTGATATCTCACAGAGGCTTGCGAATGAGGCGAAAGAACCCAAGAGAAAACACATCAGCCACCCGGTATTGATTACACTCATGCTTGCCTTTTGAGATAGAGAATACGAGGAGAACACACGGAATTTGTGAAAACATACAGACTAACTGCAGAGGAAACAATTCAATAGTTCCTCCCTAGGAGCAGCCTGAATCTATCACTGTTCCAAGGAAATCATAATAAGGGAGAGAACTTCTTTTCTTTCATTTGACAGAGGGAAAACAGAGCTGTGAAAAATGTGTTAAGATGCCTCAAGTAGTTAATGCATTTGAAAAGCTGCAGGGCAAACACTTCTCTATGTTTATTGTGCTTAAATAGAATCCCTCCCAATGGTGTGAGACCTAGACACATACGCCATGCTCACTGTCCCTTGTAGTCACAGTGGCCCCAAGACAACATGTATTTTCACATCAATGGCTCCTGCAAGAAAGCATTTTGTAAATTCAATGTGATTCAAACACTTGGGTTCTCCTGTTTCTGTTCTGCATTAACCCGCTCTCACTGGGTACTAAATCCCTAAAGTGAAAGAGAAAATGCATGTCTAAGAGTGGCCCTGAATATTGAAGTTATTTACGATTTTTTTGTTAAACAAAGTCAGTACCCAGCTATAACACTGACAGCAAACCTCAACTGATAAAACGTCCTTCTCTGCACTTACAGAGTGAAACTTTTCTTCCTCAAGCAGAGGCGAATTTGTCATTAACGAAAGCACAGCCACAACCTTGTTGCCTGGGAATATACCTCTGCTGCTTCACTTTGGAATGATAGTGTAATTTACTGCTTGTGTCCTTCTTTCCTGTCTCCTTGAGACTGAGGGCTGTGTAGTCTTTTCCCCTGGACTCCCTAGTGCCCACATGTGGTTTGATAGGAGGTGTGCTGCTCAACTCTCTGCATTAGTGAATGTGGAATCGATGTGTTCATAACAATATTTCTGAAGATGATTGCTGCTACTAATCTAGTCTTAGCTGACCAGTTTGGAGGTATAGTCTTTTGACTTTGACCCACAAGGTCCCAGCTGCCTGTGATCCAAATCCTACCAGTCACATTACTTCAAGGCAAGAAGCCACACTCTGTCCCCAGCACTTATGCAAGATAGGATACTTGAGTGGGGGAAAAGAAGCTCAGACTTCTCTGCACTGGCCTGTGGGTCCAAGCACCATCTCTGCTCAGCACAGAGCCATGGTGGTGTATCTCCAAAGTGGGTCACAAGGTGGAATCTGAGCAGCAACTTGCCTCTTGCTGTACTGAGACTGTGCATGGAGGGAAGATGGTGAAAGGGGACAGAAAAAAGAACAGAGAGCACACACACCTTCTAAACCAAAGGGCACTGAACAGACAAGTCCCAGAGATGAAACTCTATGTGACACAGAATAATCTTATGATGCTCTCCCTGGCCCCTGAGGTATCTCACCCTGGAGCCTGACAGCCTGCCTTTGCTGTATGAGAAGTACAAACCATCTGGAAAGCTTAGTCCTACAGGTCCTGGCTCCTGAAAGACCATGTTTCTGGCACCAGTGACGTAAAGACCAGAGCAATTGCACAGACAGGATTCAGACACTATGAAGGAGCCTTTGTAAAATCAAATCATCCTTTTCTTACTTTTCCATCTGTTTGAGATTTTCTGGCTTGGCATATGCAAAGAAAGTGGATTCATGGGTGAACACTTCAACCTGTACAAATAATAGAGTTTGGCTGATGTCAGTTCCCTGAAAGTGTGAACGCTAAAAACATGATCCCTGTGACATCTTCCTGGGAGAAAAGACAGCTTCAGGGCCTGATCCAAACCTTATACAAGGCATGGACGTGCTGGAACATCCCATGATACCCCCATATTTATTATCATTATTTTTTAAAGTTTACACGTTTTTTTTTTAATTTTTTTTAGTTGTCAATGGACCTTCATTTATTCATATGCAGTGCTGAGAATCGAACTCAGTGCCTCATACATACTAGGCAAGTACTCTACCACTGAGCCACCCCACAGCCCCTCTATTTATTATTTTTTAAAAAATCAACAAGAAGAAAAAAAGGAGAATTTCTAAGCCATAGAACTTGGAGGGAGGAGGAGAGGGTCTAGAAGAAGTCTACTTTTACTCGGTGGAAGGCTGTGGGACCAAGGGCTAGTTTCTCTGCTTCTGCGGTTGCCAGGTTTCCCGACCCAGGAAGGATCCTTGGCTTGAAATCGAGCATGAAATCCATGCATTTTTTTTTTTTTTTTTTTTTTTTTTTGGTACCAGGGATTGAACTCAGGGGTACTCAACCACTGAGCCACATCCCCAGCCCTATTTTGTGTTTTATGTAGAGACAGGGTCTCACTGAGTTGCTTAGCGCCTCGCAGTTGCTGAGGCTGGCTTTGAACTCGTGATTCTCCTGTCTCAGCCTCCCAAAGTGCTGGGATTACAAGCGTGAGCCACCGCGCCCGGCTAAAACTCCATTCTTTTTAAAGGAAAAATGAACCCTCTGTTCCTCTCTGCCTGCAGAGTGGACACTCTCATGCCTTCGGTCCTGGTACACTGCCAGCTTGGCCTCTCTGCCTGTCTTGCAGGTTCCTGGAGGACCCCAGCTGTTGTCGACAGAATCCAGCACCCCTTGTCTTCCGTGCCCTGAGGGATGAGAATCAGAATGCAGACAGCAAGATGGTGGGGGGCTCCCCCACCCCCACAGGTCCTCAAGGATTTCTAGGAGGAACTAGAGCTCCGCTTCTAATTAGAGGCTGACAGTGCCTGGCAGTCAGTGTCATTAGGCAGTCATCGCCAGGCGGGTAAAAAAGGTCTACTTTATTTAACTGGCTTCTTCACCCTGAAGAAAGGACAGGGGGGTTGGAGAGGAAGTGGAGGGCCGTGGCCTAGGAAAGGCCCGGGCCTCAGGGAGAGCACCTCGCAGAGGCAACTCTGCGGGCCACAGGAGCGCACCTCCGGCGCAGTGCTGTCCAGCCTGCTCTCCATCTGCAAAGACTAGGTGTCGAAGGCTTTGCTCTGTCTTTGGGCTGGCCTTCCTTTTGTGGGATTCTGGAGCCACGGGAGGACCCCTCAGCAGCACCTACTCCTGGGGGTCTCAGGCCTTGGATTCCTGGAGTTCTGTCTGGGCCTCGGCTGCTGCAGGGGTCCGCGTTCTGTGGATGCAGTGGGAGCACGCACGCGTGGTGCAGGTTCGTGCGTGCGTGCGTCTCTCTCACATTAGCGGTCTCTCTGGACCTCTCAAGGAACCGGACCAGTACTTGTTTCTGAGCCTTCTCCCCAGAAACAGCATGCAGCTCAAGCGGAGACTGTCCTGTTTGAGAGAAGAGGGTCCCTTGCTCTTGAAAGAAGGAGGCATCCTAGCCAAGGCGGCATGGAGCCGCGCCAGCTGCGGCGCCCCTCGCGTGGGATCTGGTAACCACCTTGCGCGCCTCCACACGCGTCCGCGGAGGCCAGCAGTGCCTGTCTTCATTGTGGCCTCACACCTGTCTCACACCTGTGCAGCACAGCCACCAAGAAAACGCACTTAGGTTCGCTCGGGCTGAGCCTTCAGGCCCCGACACTCCTCTCTGCCCAGCAAAATCTCACTCTCTGACCTCCTAACCCATTTTGATGGGGAAAAAGAAAAATTCCTCTGGCATATTTTTATTTGACATCTCATATTTTATAAATATTAATCATTTAGAAAGGATGATGATCTCTTCTTATCACGGTTATCGGCATTTAAATATCGAGTTCTCGTGGAGCTGTAGTGCTGCTCAGTGGTAGAGTGCCTACTTAGCATGCAGGAGACCCTGGTTTTGATCCCCAGCACCAAAACAAATACATAAGTAAATATAAAATTCCTGCATCATTTAAAAATATATCCCACAGGTTATAAATAGGAGAGTAAGTTGGACATAATTATGATTTGTAGAAAAATATATATGATCAAGTTTTTATACATTGAAGTGTTTTTGTCTTTTTGACACTAAATTTTCCATAGATTTTTCTTCCAATGTTTTTTTGTTTGGGGGCGGTTAGGTGGGGGGTTTTTTGGGTTTTTTGTTTTTGTTTTTGTTTTTTTTTGGTACCAGGGATTAAACTCGACCACTGAGCCACATCCTCAGATCTATTTTGTGTTTTATGTAGAGACAAGGTCTCCCTGAGTTGCTTAGCGCCTCGCCATTCCTGAGGCTGGCTTTGAACTCTCAATTCTCCTGTCTCAGCCTCCCAAAGTGTTGGGATTACTGGCATGCGCCAGCGCGCCCAGCTCTAATGTAATTTTTGATATTTAGATGGTTTTAAAAATAATTTTTACCCTATCCTTTCTTGCTAGTAAAGGCAAATATGCACATTACTATTTATTTACTTTTGTTCTAGGGAACATAATGTTCTTCTTTTATAAGAATTCCTTTGGGTTATCCTTGCAGTTTTTAGTTGTACAGAACTAAACATTAAAACAAATATAAATTTGAAAAGTAATCAACATTTTAACAAGTATAAAAGAGTGGAAAGTATATCTGAATAGTATAAATAGTATAAATAGGCTTAACAATTCATAGATGCATGGATCTTAACATTGTTTCAACACGAATACTATACCTATTTGGATTATATAAATAACTACTAAGAAATGTATTTTACTGTACAAAAAACACAAACTGTTTATCAAATTCCCCTCAACTTAAATGAGGCCATTGAGACTTTATATTATTGACAGTAAATGTAAAGAAGAAAAAAATCACCATAACCCAAATGAAAATCTGGAAAAATGGGGGAGCAGCCATGGTAGTGCCTTAACAAAGAACATAGCAGGCCCCTCTGGCCAGCAGGTTTCCGTAGTGTAGTGGTTATCACGTTCGCCTAACACGCGAAAGGTCCCTGGATCGAAACCGGGCGGAAACAAGTCCTGTTGGTTTTCTTCTTCTTTTTTTACCTTTTGCAGACCAGCATCCCGAGTCCTCTCATCCCTCTGCCCCTCCGAGGCTGGCTTCCTTGGAATCCCGAAGCCGCACATCCGGGTTTTTTGCAGTTGTCTCAGGGGTTTAGAACAAAGAATAGGCTCCCTTTGAGCCAAGCAGGGAGTTGGAGTCCATTTTGGCTGATGCTCAGAGAAGCACAACTTTTCAAAGTCAGCTCGCAAGCACCTTGGCGGGAAGCCTGAGGCCGCTCTGGGCCCGGCCCGCGCTGCCCCTCTACTCAGCGTGCGGTTCCCAGAAGCCCCGCTTCCCGAGGATCCTTGCGCAGCTCCACTTGCATGCAGAGCGCTTCTGGTTGGGCTTGGAGTTCAGATGGGTTTACTGTAATCGCAGGGAAAGATGCTGTGGGTCCTGGGCTGGGGCCGTTGGAGGAAGAAACAGCTTGCTCCCAGAAATGCCCCGAATTCAGAATCTGGAGTCCAGCTCAGATTGAAGTTGGGGCCCGGAAACAAAGCTGTCTCGGGGTAGAATCGGTTCAGACCCTGGTCCGGATTGCCAAGGGGAAGCTAGGCTGCTGCTACGCAGTAGAGGAAAGGAGGACCATGTCTGGAAACAGGACTGGACCAGACTCTTAGGATGCGCCACCCTGGTAGTCAAGGTTAATGGGAAAGGAGGGAGAGGCTGGAGACACAGAGCCAGAGGTTCTTCATCAGGTCAAGAACCCTCACTGGTGAGGTTCTGGCTGAAGGCAGGGGAAATACGGAATGAGTGGTTGTGTTGTATAAACTTTAAATTTTTCTGTACATTATGATGTTTTGACATCTTAAAAACAAACAGAAACAAAAACCTTTCTAGTTGGAAAAGGACTGCCCTCAGTTCTTAGAGACAATAAAGGGCTGGGCTGGAGCAGGTCTTTGATATGCAAAGTAAGCAGCCCAGAGACAAGTCTCCTCTATCAGTTTCTTAAAGCCCAGAGGACACTATTCCTGTGCCCCAATCACCCCAGGGCCAGGACCAGGCAATTAGGAACCAGGCTCTGACTGAATAGCATCAGCCACTGCTATGGCTGAATTCCTGACACTGAGTTCCTTATAAATGACAGAAATGTACTGACTCACAGTTCCTGAGGACAGAAGTCCAGTACCAATGTGCCAGCATCTTGGGAGGGCCTTCCCAATATGTCATCACATGGCAGAAAGCACAGGGGCCCAGACTCACCCTTTACACAATGACATGGGAGAACCACATACATATGTGTGCCCACATAAGCAGGTATGTTAATCCCCAAGAGTAACACTTATAAGCAAATGAACCACATTCACAAATAGATCAAAAAATGCATAAATACTTATCTCTATGGATAGTAAGGTTGAGTACCCCACTCCCCAGCTTTATAACTGGTAATCCAAAAAACCTCGGTCACTGGAGGAAAACAGTTAAAAACCAGGAGGGGTCACCATCATATACAGTTACCCAAAGAACCAAGATCTCCAGAAATGTTGTCTTTTAAAATGCAGATGCATTGGCCAGGTGTGATGTCACACCCTGGTAATCTGAAGGCTGAGCAGGAGGATGAAGGATCCCAAGTTCAAAGCCAGTCTCAGCAATTTAGTGAGGCCCTAAGCAACTTAGCTAGACCCTTTCTCAAAAACCAAAAAGGGCTGGGGATGTGGCTCAGTGGTTAAGCACCCCGGGGTTCATTCCCCAGTACAAAGAAAGAAAAAAAAAAAAAAGACCCGATAACAACAAAATATGCAAGTGTACAAAAAGAACATCTCTTCATTTATTGAGAACATTTCAATGTTTTTAGCACATGCACAGTGCTAACACATGAAATCAACATTGTGATATGCACTTTTACAAACTTGCAAAAAATGCATAAAATATTAAAACTCTCAAAGTCTATACAATGAACACCTTCAGTATTGGGAATGCTGCAAAGATGAAATGCAGAGCATAGCAAATTATAAAAAATAATGCTGATGATTTAAAATGGTAGGGAGAACTGACAAAAGGAGAAAAACTTGTAAAAATTAAGAAGAAAATCTGAGGTATAAAAAAAGAATATAGCAGGACAGATTATGGGCAATTGCATGAAGGCAGTCCATAAGAGTTTGCCAATCCTTACCTACATTTTGAAGCTTCTTTTTGTTTGTTTAGGGCATATCTGTCCTCCGACAGTGCATTTCACATCCATTTGTTACATGACACTGTACTTCTGAATTCCATATACACTGACACGGGTATCACCTACAAAGTTTTCCCATCTGTCTTCCACTTGATGCTTACCTGTTGTTTGGCCATCAAGGAAATCGGCTCAGCAGGCCCTCAGATACCCAATGCAGATTTGGCAGGAAACAACCCTTACGGGGTGTCTTCATATCTTACATACACACGTAAGTATTTTTGAACCAGTCATAACTTCGCTGGCTTCTTCAGGCAAATGCAGCTCTCATTCATTAAAATCTGGAAATTTCACCATCTGGAAGGGATGTCAATGCAGACAAATGATGCATTTTTGCTATACTGTGTTTCAACAAATGCATTGGGCTGAATGATTAAAAAAAAAACAAATTTAAAATACCTTAAAATTTCAGCAGCTCAGGGTTCCTAATTCCAAATCTGCCACTATGGTTGGGGGATCCCACTGGAATCTGCATTCTCTGCAAAGTTTATCAAATCTTCAAGGAAGAGTTTATAAATGCTTCACTTTTTAAGTTTTCAAATTCTCAGATCCAGCAGGGGAATGAACTGTATGTATCTGTCTTAAAAAAAAAAAAAAAAGACAACAGAGACGGTTTCAAAAGTGCTTTCCTTGCCCAACATGAAGCAGGCGTAGTTCTGTTAGACTGGGTGGTAAATGGCTTGTCTTCTAAGCAAGAATAGTGCACCACCAGATGTGTTCTGGAACCCTGGAGGAACCTCTGTGGGCAGTTATCTTATTCAGAAAGTCACTGAGCTTCTGATTGTTTTTACTCCCTGGAGGCACGTGGGAGACTGTGGGAAGGCCGAGGTTGTTGAGGTCCTTCGCACAGGATTGAGTGAAGTGCGACCGGACTGCTTGTAACGGAAACCGACTGTGCCTTCCTCAGAATTCAGCTTGCTGTCCCGCTTATTTAGCCTTTTTCTCCTGGGGATGGAGGTTTTGGGGAATTCCGGCATGATCTAGAATTCAGGATTTTCATCTTTAGGGAATGTGATTTTCAGGATGTTAATATTTATGGACTTTGGATTATAGAGATTTTCATCTTCAAGGATTTTAACTTTTCGAGATTTGGACCGTCAGGTCATGTCATTGTGGAGACTCTCGGAATTTAGAGAGATAGATGAGTGATAGATGGATGGGTCAGGGCCTTCCAAATACTGCCCTTCGCGGCGAGCTCAATGCTAAACTTCGTCATAGGGGGCGCCAAAGCGACACCGCCGAGAAAATGAGTGGACTGAGCGCAATGCACACTGGTGGGCTCACGGGGTACCCCCTGCCTGGCCTCCTGCGGCCTCTAGAGTACCTCTGGTGACACACCTCTGCTGTCCCTGCGTTTTGAGGGCACACACGATTACACTCAGACTAGGGTAGCCTAAGCACTCTCCACCCTCCCTGCTGTCTGGACCTCCGTCCTGGAGGAGCCCAGTGGCTTGCCTGGGCACTACCTCAGTCCTAGGACAGACAATCCTTACAGGAGCCATTTCTGTACTTTTATACTTCTGTTTTCTTCTTGCTAGCCAATCCTCCCTTACTCCACTCCTCTGGTGTAATCGACACCATTCTACACTGTCCCAGCTCCAGTTACTGAGTGGCCCCTCTCTGAACTGGACCCATATTGGTACTCCTGATTTGGGCAACGCATTTTCAGTTGTTTTCTGCCTCTTAAATTGACTACACGTTGACTTCTAAGAACATAGTTTGGCTTACTATTTAAATTTATACAAATAGACTCGCATAATACATGTACTTTTGTGTTTCGATTCTTAAGTTCAATATTTGGGTATTTTCAACTTTCAGTTTCTTAAAAATGCCACTCAGGATTTTGTTTGTTTGTTTGTTTGTTTGTTTTGTTTTTTTGTTTTTGGTACCAGGGATTGAACTCAGGACCACTGAGCCACATCCCCAGCCCTATTTTGTGTTTTATGTAGAGACAGGGTCTCACTGAGTTGCTCAGCACCTCACCATTGCTGAGGCTGGCTTTGAACTCTCAATTCTCCTGTCTCAGCCTCTGAAAACGCTGGGATTACAGGCGTGCGCCACCGCACCTGGCAGAATGTTTTCTTTAGGCAAGTGAATGGCCGTTTCTGTAGGGGGTACAAACAGGAGTAATAAGTCCCAGCGACAAGGTCTGTTTGTGTTTGTTAGATGTTGCCCAAAATAAAAACAGCTGTTTCTTGTCTGTTCCATGTTCAGTATTGTGAGTTCATGTTTTCCATTAGATCATTTTTGTGTTTGCTACATTTTCTCCTTTCTTTATATTTTTGCGTTGCTGTGACCAAATACCCGATAAGAACAACTTTAAAGGAACAGAGGTTTGGTCCATTGTCTGCCCACTCAGTTACTCTGAGTCTGAAGTAAAGCAGGACATCGTGGCAGGAGGGCGAAACAGCAGAAAGCAGCTCCGACAGGGCACAAGGAAGCAGAGACAGCTCCGCACACCAGGAACAACATATATATCCTAACAGCGCACACCCGTGACCTGCTTCCTCCAGCCATACCCTGTCGGCTTAAGGTTACCACCCAGTTAATCCATATCAGTGAATTAATTCACCATTAGGTTACACTCCTCATAATGTAATCATTTCATCTCTGAAAATTCTTGTATTGTCTCACACATGAGCTTTTGAGGGACACCTCATGTGTAAACTATAATCCCTTACATATTCCATTTATCAAAACCAATAATATCAAAACTCTATGACTCAAGACCCAGGAAGGCTTTGGCCCAGTAATCCACATCTTTCACAAATGCCAGTCCAAGGAAACTTGGGGAGAATACAAAATAATATGATACTGTCAGATGTGGTACTGTGCCTGATTCTGTGGCCTTCCAGTGAACACTGATTTTTACCTTTGATGACAAAGAATAATGTTTAGGAACCAAGGTCCCAAGTAAGGGGCATTGGAGACCACGGCACTTTGTGCTAAGGAGATACATGGCCAGGAGAGATCTTGGGTGAGGCGGGGGGAGGGGCCATGGTGAACCGTTGTTTTTCAGACCAGCAATAAGACAGGTATCTGAATGGACCTAGTTCCACTCTCACAATCTCTGTCATCTCCCCAGGATCCCCTCTAGTACTGTCACCTTCCTTTTTTTTTTTTTTAATGGAAATGCATTTATTGATAGTTCAGGGATAAAACACAGATAGGACAAATCCAAGACAATGGGGTGTGAAATTGCCACAGCAAGGTTAATACTCTTCACCCTCATCCTCTCCCTCAGCACTATCTGCTCCAACCTCCTCGTAATGTTTCTCTAGGGCAGCCATGTCCTCACGGGCCACAGAAAACTCTCCTTCCTCCATCCCCTTACCCATGCCCCAGTGAACAAAGGCACGCTTGGCAAACATCAGGTCAAATTTGTGGTCCAGGTGAGCCTGGGCTTCAGCAAAGGCTGTGGGGTCACTCAACATGCACACAGCACACTAAGCTGTAGAAACCCACCTCTTGTCGGCTTCTCTCAGTTTTACCAGGCAGGGTCCCTGGCTCTGCTGCTCTCACTGTGAGGGCTGCGGCGGTTTTAGCAGCCGCTGTGGTACTTCCTCATCCTGGGCATGAGCATCGGGGTTGCTCCCAACCTCTGCTCCCTCAGTAGCTACAGGGACTGGTCTCCAAGAAGCAACCGATGGCCTCAGCTGGAATTTCACTGAGCACATGCCTAGAGGTGGTGTTGCTAGGTGCCAGTCAAAAGGACTACACAGAAATCAACAATCATTAATTGCATGAACCACAAAACCTCAGAACTGGATTTTTAAGATTAAGATGTGATCTTCTTTCCACAGAGAAATTCATACCTGTAAGATTTTGTAACGACAGATGAAAATAGAAGGACATCTGGCTCACACTCCAAACTCACAGGTAAAGGTGATCCTTGAGGTATTTCTAAACAGTAAGCTCTTGTGCTGGTGGCCCACACCTGTAGTCCCAGCTAATCAGGAGGTGGAGGCAGGAGGATTGAAAGTTGGAACCCAGGATCAGCAATTTAGCCAGACCCTGTCTCAAGATAAACATTTAGAAAGGTCTCAGTGTCAGGGCGCTTGGAGAGCACTTGCTCAGCATAGGAAGGGCTGGTACCCAGCACTACACACACAGAGCAACCCTGAGGTAAAGAATGAGGAGGGTCCTTGGAGCTAAGGTAAATTTTAAGTTTAACATGGTCTTTGCTATTAATAAATATTTCTTTGCCTTTAATGACAAAAACATCTTTCCAACCAGGCCATCAATGTTATGGGGCTGTCTTTGTGGATGTTTGAAGTAACACAGGAAAACCTGTTGTAGAACCTTTTTTTTCTTGATACCAGGGATTGAACTCAGGGGTACTTGACCACTGAGCCACATGCCCTGTCCTATTTTGTGGGTTTTTTTTAATTTATTTTTAAAGATATTTATTTTTTAGTTGTAGGCAGACAGAATATCTTTATTTCATTTTTATGTGGTGCTGAGTATCAAACCCAGTGCCTCACGCATGCTAGGTGAACACGCTATCACTGCGCCATAACCCCAACCCCCTATTTTGTGTTTTATGTAGAGACAGGGTCTCACCGAGTTGCTTGGCGCCTCGCCATTGCTGAGGCTGGCTTTGAACTCGCAATCCTCCTGTCTCAGCCTCCCAAAGTGCTGGGATTACAGGCGTGTGCCACTGCGCCCAGCTCACATCAATCTCTCTTTTTTTTTTTTAATATTTTTTTAGTTGTAGATGGACACAATGTATTTTTATTTTATTGTTTTGTATGTGGTGCTGAGGATCGAACCCAGGGCCTCACGCATGCGAGGCAAGCGCTCTACCACTGAGCTACAATCCCAGCCCTCACATCAATCTCTTGATGGGCAGTTCCGTGAACCTACAAAGGGTACTCATACACCAGAAATTATTCTCATCTAATTATTCACTATAGCAGTTTTTATTTATAATAGAAAGAGTAGGAAAAAGCCTTTTTATCCTCATAATAATTATATTATGGCATGTCTACACAATGGAGTAGTAGGCACATTTAAAAGAGAATAAGGAGGGTTTTATGTGCTTAGCTGAGGGAGCTCCAAAGATATCACATGAAAATGCACAGTACAAAACAATGTATCCAAACTGCTACTTGGGCTGGGCACCGTGGCACATGCCTATAATCCCAGCGGCTCGAATCGCAAGTTCAAAGCCAGCCTCAGCAATGACGAGGCGCCAAGCAACTCAGTGAGACCCTGTCTCTACATAAAACACAAAATAGCGCTGGGATGTGGCTCAGTGGTCGAGTGCCCCTGAGTTCAATCCCTGGAAACGAAACAAACAAACAAAAACCCTGATACCTGGGGTTGGGGTGGGAGAGGACTTACACAAATCTTGGGGAAACAGCAGGAAATTCTTGGCAATGTAACCTGTTGGGAGGCTGTGAACCAGGCGGAGGGGAAGAGGTGGGGGAATGCGGCATTCACTGCACTTCTTCCTACACCACAGATGTGAGGACAAGATGAATGTGGGCAGCGGCAACGAAACGGACACCACAGAGATGCCATGAGGAGGGAAGAGCTGCATGGTCACCTCGGCCCTCTAAACACTCAGCCCTTTCATGATGAAGACGCTCATGAGCCAGGAACAGAAGGTCATGTTGTGATGTGACATGATGTGTCATGATGTGACAAAGGCCATTTATGAATAACTCACAACTAACATCACATTTAGCTCCCCTAAGCTCAGCAGTGAAACAGAGAAGGGACTTCCTCCACTTTGTGGAGCACAGGAGTGGCAATTCTAGCCAAATCAAGTAGACAGGAAAAAGAAATGTAAAACATTCAAATTCGGTCTCTGTCTGTAGATGACATGATCTTTACATACAGAGAGCCCAATGATATCACACACACACACAGGTTATATACAGCTAAGAAGCAAAGCCCCCAAAATTGAAATGCACAAGACCAACGTGCAAAACTCCATTGTGTTTCTACACACTCTCGAAAAAATAAATTTGAAAAGAAAACATTTCCATTTATAGTAGCCTCATTAAAAATAAATTAGGAGGAAGACTTGTATACTGAAAACTATAAAACATTGTTGAAAAATTAAATAAAACACCAATAAATGGACAGATACAGATGTTCATGGATTGGAAGATTTAGCAAGGTTACTAGTACCCATAGCTATCTTCAAATTCAAGGCAATCTCTATCAAAATCCCAATGATGTTTTTTACCATAAGTAGAAAAATCCATTTCAAAATTCATATGGAATCTCCAGGGATCTTAAAGAACCAAACAATCTTGAAACTGGAAACAACGTTGGAGGGTCCATGATAGTTGGCCTCAAAACTTATCAGAAAGCTATGGTAATCAAGACCCTATGGGACTAGCATGAGATCCACGTGTGGCACAGTGCAGCACAGAGTGCCCAGGAGGGAACTCCTGCATGTGAGGTCAGTCAATCTGTGATGGTGCAAGATAGCCAACCCAGAGGACAGTCTTCCACAAACAGTGCTGGGAACCAGACTCCCACATGCCCAGCAAGGAAGCTGGGTGCCTCCTTGCACCACACACAGAAACTTACTCAGAACAGATCAAAGACCCAAACGAAAGTGATAAAGCCATAAACCATCAGGAGAAAACACTGGAAAAAATGTTCATGTCAGTGATTGCTTGGGTAGAACACTAAAGCAGAGGTAACAAAAGCGGAGAATGGACTTCACCAAGTCCTTTGGTGTTTTAAAGGACACTATCAAGAAAAGAAAAGACAACCCACAGAACAGCTTAACATATTTGTAAACCATTTAGCTGATAGAGGATTATATAAACATATATGACATATAAAGCATTCCTGCAATTCAAAAACAACAAAAGCCCAATTTTAAAATGGTCAGAGGACTTAAATAGACATTTCTCCAAAGAAGATAAACGATGGCCAGCAAGCACATGAAAAGAAGCTCCATGTCACTTACCATTAGGGAAAGCAAATTAAAACTGCATTGAGATACCACATCGGACCCAGCGATGTGGCTACTGTGCATATGGGGTAAGCAGTACAAGTCCTCAGGGGGGATATGGAAAATTCAGATGCCTGTGATTGCTAGTGAGTGGTGCAGCCACCACAGGGAGCAGTTCCTGGTTCCTCACAAGGTTGAACAGGATCACAGCATCCCACAGCAATTCCACTCCCAGGCACATACCCAAGAGAATTGAAAGTGGGGCTCAATCATATGCTTGTATTTAATGTTCACAGCAGCATTACTCACAGTGCTCAGCTAGTGCAGTCAACTCAAGTGCCCACCAGCAGATAAGCAAACTATGTTATCAACATACAACGGAATTATTTTTCAGCTTCAAACAGGAGAGAAATTCTGACACATACCACAACAGGAATGAACCTTAAGGACATTATGTGAGTGAAATATCCAATCATAAAGGGAAAATATTGCATAAATTGTAGAGGAATAAAAGCCATAGGTATGGAAAGAATTGAACTCAGGAGCAGGGGTAGAGGGGAGGATGGGAAGTTATTATTTAACAGTACAGAGTTTCAATCCTGAATGACCAGAAAGTTCTAGAGTAGATTATGGTGATGGTTACACAGCAATGTGAATATACTAAATTTCACCAAAATGCAGACTTAAAAATGGTTCAAATGGGCTGGAGTTGTGGCTCAGTGGTAGAGCGGCGCTTGCCTTGCATGCGTGAGGCACTGGGTTCAATCCTCAGCACCACATAAAAATAAATAAATAAATAAAATAAAGATATTGTGTCCATCTATAACTAAAAAAATTTTTTTAAAAATGGCTCAAATGGCAAATTTTATGTATATGTTATCACAATGAAAAATGCTTTGGAAAGAAATATATTTGCATAGGATATAAAGTAAATGGTCTAGAAGACTAAAAGGATGGGGTGAACTACACACAAATACTAACCCAAAAAAATGTCTGTGTGAGCCTGAGGCAGGGGCCCAGGCCTGTAATGCCAGCCAACCAGGAGGCAAAGGCCAGAGACTGCAAGTTAGGGCACACGCCACAGCACAACAGCACCTTAGCAAGACCCTATCTCAAAAGAAAAACCAAAAAAGGGCTGGGGTGTAGCTCCATGGAGCAACCCCGGATTTAATTCTCAGCACTAAACAACAAAAACACACAAAAAACAGTTGGTGTGGCAGTATTAAAATAATTCAGGCTTTAAGACGAGGAGTATAGAGACACTTCATAATACTAAAAAAGTGCCATTTCATAGTTATCAGGGAAAATATATTAAAAAGAGAACTAGTCGGGCACGGAGGCACTTGCCTGTAATCCCAGCAGCTCTGGAGGCTGAGGCAGGAGGATCACAAATTCAAAGCCAGTCTCAGCAACTCAACAAGGTGCTTAGCAACTCAGCGAGACCCTGTCTCTAATGAAACATAAGAAAAGAGCTGGGGATGTGGCTCAGTGGGTAAGCACTCCTGGGTTCAAGCCCCAGTACCAAAAGGGGAGGGGGAGACCTAACAATCTTTAGTGGGTATGTATACAAAAACACAGTTTCAAAACAGAGAAACAAAAATGACAAGGGAAACACGTCCACACAAATATCTGTGCAGTCTGCACCAGTGCTCGTGACACCTGGACTTAGCCAGCACGTAGCCTCAAGTGTCCCTCAGCAGGCCGGTGCCCAAGAACCCATGTGTGTGCCTCTGCAGTTAAAGGCAGGAACTACTGTCACCAAATTTGCATGGGTCTCAAGGTCATCTGGCTGCCAGAAAGGTCACATAGGAACACACCAGAGTTGTCTTGTGTGACCAGCTAAGGGGTGGCAGCAGAGAGAGCCATCCAGGTGAAGTGTTGTGCAAGTCTATGTCCTGACAATAGTTAGGAATCTACCCACAACAAAATGATCTAGAACTACACGTATGTTGTAGCAACGTCAAATTCCTGGTGTTGGTATTACAGTTACAAAAACTCACTGGGAATAAACTGGGTTGAGGACGCAGGAGACTTCTCTGTATTTTTTGTGTAACTATAAATCTACAATTATAACAAAATTAAACCTTTTTAAAACCTAATAAAACTAAAAGTAGAAAAATCCACACTTATGGCTAGAGTTTAACATACTTCCCTCAGTAACAGAGAGAACAACAGGTAAATACTACAACAGGTGAGGCTGCAAAAGGTTTGAATGGCACTCAACCCAATGATTTGACCTATTGGATTCTTAGGACACACAGCACCAAAAGTCAGCAAAACACACCCTTTTTAAGTGTTCACAGAAAGCCCACAAAAAGCTGGCCATGAAGAATGTCTCTCAAGATGTTAAAGGACTGAAATAATCAAATGGTCTCTCATCAGGATAGAATTAAACCAGAAAGCCCCAGAGTATCTCCAAGTGCTGGGAAATTCACAGTACACTCCTAAATAACCCACAGGTCAAAGGCAAATTACAAGAGAAATCTTAAAATAGTTTAAACTAAAACTAAATCAAGGAATTACAATGTATCAGATTGTGTGGATAACTGGTAAAACAATTGTTGGGGAGAAAACTATAGTAAAAATTTTAATGAATAAATCATCCAGTCAGACCCATAAGAAGCTGGGCATCATCAATCTTAAAAACAAATTGCTGAACAAACTGAAGAACAAACTGAAAAACAAACTTCTCAGATCTGTTGAAGAAACCACAGGGCAAACACTTGCCCCAAATTGGAGAGGCAGACAGACACACAAAATCACAACTTACCAGAGAAAACCCGAGAGCAGAACCCTCCTGAGCCAGGGCAGACTGTGACCCTGGACCACTGCAGGCCGCCCCTGGCGGGACAGAGGGCAGCATCTCCTGGATCAGGTCATCTGGGCCCACCATTGTGTGGATTTGACGTCCAGTAGTTCAACCAGACTCTCACGAAGAAAAGGAGAGAAAAATCTCTGCTGAGGTTGGCGAGGGGCGAGGGGCCGTTTGGGAAGGCGCTAGAGCAGTCCATTCCTCCTAACAAGGTCTGTGCTCAGGAGAATCTCGTTAAACAGGCCTAGGCTGCCGGCCTGTCAGAGTCCAGGGACCCAGGGAGGGAGACAACCAGTGTCAGCCCACCCTGGCCAACGGTTCCACCTGAAGGGGACACACGAGAAGCCCCTAGCCAACCCTCCCATCTAAAGGGACACCCAAGAAGCACCCTAGCCAATGGTCCCATCTAAAAGGAACCTGAGAAGCCCCTAGCCAACCCTCCCCACCCAAAGGGGTCACCTGAGAAGCACCCTAGCCAACAGTCCCATCTAAAGGGGTCACCTGAGAAGCACACTAGCCAATGGTCCCATCTAAAGGGGACCTGAGAACCCCTAGCCAACCCTTCCACCCAAAGGGGTCACCTGAAAAGCACCCTAGGCAACCCTCCCACCCAAAGGGGTCACCTGAGAAGCACCCTAGGCAACCCTCCCACCTAAAGGGGTCACCTGAGAAGCCCTTAGCCAACCCTCCCACCCAAAGGGGTCACCTGAGAAGCACCCTAGGCAACCCTCCCACCTAAAGGGGTCACCTGAGAAGCCCTTAGCCAACCCTCCCACCCAAAGGGGTCACCTGAGAAGCCCCTAGCCAACCCTCCTATCTGAAGGGAACACCTGAGCAGCTTTTGAACTGGCACTGGCGAACTCAAAGAGTCTTGGCTGGTTTTCCAAGGACACGGCGCCCCCCGGCGGGCGTTTCCGTAGTGTAGTGGTTATCACGTTCGCCTCACACGCGAAAGGTCCGTGGTTCGAAGTCTAGCCTTTTCTTTTTCCGGTATTTATATTGCACAACTCATGTTTATCTCTTCCCTCCTCGCAAACTCGCTCCATGTACATCAGTCGCACTAATTGTATACATGACCTCGTTCTGCAACACGGTATTTAACCTGGTTTCTTTCTGCACCAGAATGAGACCAGTCAATGCCCAAGACGAACCCGGTCAGGGAGGTGAAGGAGGGTGGCACTACTTCTCTGAAGGTCGCCCGCCCAGCGACATTAGTGGAGCTTGTCTGAAAGAATAACTGGACAGGGCGGGGGGGTCCCTAATTGAGCTCATAGCTCTGAGAAGACCCGTGCAAACAGACATCTAGGTAAGGGATGTAAATTTTTCCTTCTGATGTAAAAAGTAAAAATAATAAAATGCCATTTCAGTTGGCGAGGAGACGTTTTCAGGGGTCCCAGGCACTGAACCCAGGGCGCTTAACCAATGAGTCACAGCTCCAGCCCTTTTTAATTTTTGTCTTGAGACAAGGTCTCACTAACTTAGAGTCTCGCTGAGTTGCAGAGGCTAGCTTTAGAAGGCTGATTTTAGAATGACCTCAGGTGCTCTAACCTCAGCCTCCCCAGTTGGGATTACAAACCTGCACCACTGTGCCCAGCCAAGAGAGCAGACAGTGATGATATTTCAGAATTCTTTCTACGCATAACATTTCCCTGCTTTATTAGTGGTTCTTTACATACTTTTACCATCAGTGCAGATTTCATTCCATCTTGAGCTATCCTTTAAAATTCAGTCTTTTGACAGGTAATTGCAGTCCAGAACAGGCTGCATTAAGCCAGAATTCACAGAGCCAGTCGGTATAGACAAGTAAATCGGGTCAGATCGGGTCAAGGAGGCCGATTTGGGTCTGGGAAGTTGGGGACTGCCCTGAGGGATTGAAATGCTGACGCCTTCAGAGCCCTTCCTTCACCCCTGTCAAGACAGCCTGCCCTGCTCCAACCTGTGGCTAAGGTAACCTGGCCCTGGGGTTGTCCCTCCCCACAGGGAGCTATAAAACTTGTTAATTACACCCCTTCCTGCCCAGGTCACTCCACCCAGGCCCCTGCAGCCCATCTGCTTCTCACCTTTTGGCCATCCCTCCTGGGCCTGGTCACAGACACAGTAAGGAGAGAGACAAGGGGAGACAGCAGGACACAGGAAGCCCAGGACATGTAAACGGGCAGAACACCCTCACTTCTTGGGATCCCGGGATACCGGCTATGGGCCCCATCCCTTCCGGGAGAAGTCTCTGTCACCCTTTTAAAATAAACCCTGCTTTACATGCTTGCCTGGGCTGCTTCTCTAGTGTTGTACTTCAACATTGAGGAAGCAGGACTCGGCACCCGCATCAGCGTCACTGGCACACCACCTGTGCATCCACATGTCAGGCACTCAATTTGATTTTCTACTAAGGCTGCTTGTGAAATCTCCATCAATTTTTAACAAGGGGCATTTTCATTCTGCACTGTGCCCACAAATTATGTAAACAGTTCCTCTCCCAAATGCTCACAAAATGGGAACTCATCCAATTTAACAGCCAACAAGCTTTATATGTAGAAGGTCACTCTAGAAGATGGGGATTCGGGATCCCGGCCTGTGCTCCCTCCCCCCCGCGCCCCCGCCGCCCCCCCCCCCGCAAACACCAGGTAGGAAGAGACCCCACCTGAGCACCTCCAACTCCTTCACTGTGTTCCTGGGTAGATGCAGCGCTGGCGTGTTCCTTGAATGGAAGCCCCAGGTGTCTTTCCCTGCAACAAAAATTCTCCACACCACAATGCTTTACGCAAAGAGAGAGGCCCTGCTGGGATTTGAACCCAGGATCTCCTGTTTACTAGACAGGCGCTTTAACCAGCTAAGCCACAGAGCCCCATGAGTCATTCTGAGAGCCATTTATTATTTTACAGAACTGGGCATCTCAACCTGTCAATGTTTTTAATTCCAAAAGTTTCTTTGGAATGAAGACCTACCCAAGTGTACGAACCAGAGAAGAAAACCACCTGGAGAAGAATCACCTGGAGAAGAACCACCTGGAGAAAACCGCTCTGAACTTGAAGGATGCCCTGCAATGCCAGAGATGGCCGCCAGGAGGCGCCCTGGTGAGGAGCTGGGCCTCGCGGTGAGTGACTTTGTGGTAAACTCGTTTTCCTTCTTCATCCCGTGGGGGAGAGGTGGGGAAAACGCCCTGGAGTTTGTGCACATCTTTCCCTCACCGCTGGCCCACAATGATTCTACCGCTCGCACGTGCACAACATAGCATCCTCTCCGAGTCCGGTTCCTTTTTCAATATTGGCTCCACATCCAGGACCGCATTACCTAGAGCAGGCAAAGGTGCGGTCCTAGGATACGAGACCCCAGGTAAGAGCCTTTTTACTTCGAACATCTGTGCACTTAAAGGTTTTGTCTCCCAACATACAAGCAGGGGAGGCGTGAGATAGCCTCTAGACACTCCCGTTCAAAAACAAAAGCAAAACGAGGCGCTCTGGCGCGCAGCAGCCCTCGCCCGCGGTCGCGGGATGCCCTGCGCTGGCTGGAACCCGGGGGCCCTCGGGGCGATGCGCCAGGACCCGGTCTGTCCGCACTCGTTAGCCATCCTCTGAGAAGAAATGTCTCCTGCCTGCAGCTGGGCACTTCTCGGGGAGGAGAGGTATCCAAAGTCCTCTCTCTGTTTTACGCTGCCCTCCGTCCCTTTTTTTCCAATCTGTCAACGTTCAAATACTAGTTTCATCTCGACCGCGGGTGGTGTGTGCGCGTGTTGTGCGGGCTAGCAATGGAACCCAGCGTCTCCAGAGTGCTAGGCAAGTTCTCCGGCTCTGAGCTACACCCCACCCTTACAGCTTTCTCGTGATTTTATCAACGTTACTGGAGTTTATTCCTTTAACAAGGGGTTGGCAAACTGTCGCCACCTAAAATAGCTGGATTTCTGTTTCTGCGAAGGTTAGCTGGAGCACAGCGCACACAGCCCAACTGCGGAGGCTGCGCTGCTTTCTTGCAACAGTGGATGTGGGAGGTTGCAACCGAGACTGGATGGTCCCCAGAGCCTTAAAGTAGTTACAGTCAGACTTTAAAGAGAAAGCTAGCCAACCTCCTTTGAAACAAAAGCCACACTCGCAAACCTCATGAGCCCTCCTCCACCCTGGGCTTCCGGTGAAGATGCTGTAGAAACCACACCCTGAGATCTACGGGTCTATTGTTCCATCGACAGGATCTGTGAGGTGTGCCCTTGAGATCCTTAGGAGTGAGTTTTTCTATTTAGATGCCACCTAAATCACCCTGGGGTCTTAACAAAGGGTTTATAATTTCAGACTTAGCTTTATGTTCAGTCCACATTTTCTGACAGTGCCCTGGATTTGATTTTTGCTTGGAAGTCATTTCTTAATTTCAACATAATTTTCTCTCCAGAGTAGCTGGGATAATAGTTTTCTTTTTGAACCCAGAAAGTTGTGGTTCATTAATATTTAACAGCTCTTCCTTTAACTTACCTGGCATCACTTACCTGGCCACGATGGGAAATACCTCCACAATTCCATTTGGAATTTTCCTTAGCTAGATTTCTCAGTTCATAGGTTCGTTTTTAAATTCCATAATACTGCCAACAATCGTGTTTCTAAACTTCCTACAATTTCATTACAAGGATCCTTTTTCTTACAGGTTTAAAATAACATTTTTTTCCCAGCACTCAGGGAGGCTGAGACAGGAGAATCGCGAGTTCAAAGCCAGCCTCAGCAATGGCGAGGTGCTAAGCAACTCAGTGAGACCCTGTCTCTACATAAAACACAAAATAGGGCTGGGGATGTGGCTCAGTGGTCGAGTGCCCCTGAGTTCAATCCCCAGTACCAAAAAAAAAAAAAAAAAAATAACATTTTTTTGAGACCCATTTAATCCATTTGTGGCTTGTTCCAAAACGTTTTCAGGGTAGATTCAAAGCTAACTGGGCTAACGTAGTTCCAAAATTTGTTGGGCTAATGTAGCTCCAAAAGCAAGGTTATACCTTTGTGAGACAGGCTTACTACCTATCTTCACTATAGTTGGTGAGAACACAGACTATTCCCACTTTGGTGATTTGCATGAACTGATTAGCTTATAGTGTTCCAGTACATCCCCCTGGCCCCAGACTCACCAAGTTTTAGTCCCATGCACACACAAATCAGTATTCCACCAAAGATAAAAGATATCATTTCAGAACTCTGAAGCTCTCTCTTTGCAGATTTCTCTTCTCTGATAATCTGTCTCACCAATTCGACCTGCTTCAGCCTCCTTGGAATTCTACCTTTATGTCCTTGATTTAGTAATACTACCTATCTCTGGTGAATTTCTCCTCACTGTGCTGAGACCTGAAATCCCTAGGCAATAAGATAAAACATTTCTAAGATTACTTCCCTTTTTATATCACTGGGGGGTTACAGCCCTACAGTGAGAGAGGAGAATGTCTAAAATCAGTTATTTTACATACTTTTATGTCCATTGTCTTTCCCCATAAACAACAACTCCCATAGATCCTTCACAGGCAGGAGCAGAAACCCACGCCTTGGCTTCAGGGTTCTTTTCTAATAGTAGTATGACTTTAAGTCCCATCCATGTTGCTGTATGGACTGCTTCAGTCACTTTTGACATTGCTTAATATTCTAAGGTATATATTTTCAGCAATTTACCTACCCACTGTTGAATAGTGGAAATCAGGGGGTTTTTTTGTCCAATTTCAAATGACCACAAATGGTGCTCTGATTAACTTCTTCACACACATACTTTCTGTTCTTGTATATGATTTGAGAGTGGGACCAGAGTTAGACTTAAGAGATTAGCTCCACCGTAGCATATGAATATCCTTAATTTGCTTTAAATGTACCCCACAATGGCTTCACAGTTTAATCTCCTTCCAGCAGGACATGAGGACTCTGATATAACTAGTCTTGCAGTAATTGATTTTATTCAGCTTTTGCATGTTCACAATGTAATGGTAATAAGGTGATATCTCTTTTTGCTTCTTATTTCTGTGATTACCAATGATTTTGTACAGTCTTTATATATTTCTCTTCTCTAATTGCCTGTCCTGTCCTTTGCCCATTTGCTTTTGATCTAGTTGTCCTGATCTTGCAGTTTTGCATGGCTGCTTGCCATATGTCACCTCACCATTTTAAATAATTCAAATATATTTACTATTCTTGATTTTAATACAAGAAAATATATCTATGGAGGGCTTATTGTTTGCTTTTAAAATTTGTTTTGTTTTTGTTTTGTGTTGCTGGGGATGGAACCCAGGGCCTCACACATGTGAGGCAAGCCATTGAGCAACACTCCCAGCCCCTGACACAAAAGTTCTCTGCTCCTAGTACACAGGATTACTCCTTCATACACTTCTAATAGCTTCATTTTTACTTCCACATGTAATATGCCAACTCTCTAGATAAATGTATGTTTTAAAATGCTACCGGTGCTGGATTCTGCTATGTAGTGCATCCTAATGGACTACCCTGAAACCTTTGGGTCTGTAGGCAGGAGGAGTTCTTGCTCTAGTGTGCTTTCTATAGAACCTCCTGTCAGACACCTCCATCACGTTCCCCAAGTGCGCTCTTGTTCCAGCACTAAGACCTAAATTTCCTTCAGTTCTTGGTAGAAGCAGAACCTCCCAGGGCATATCTACTCTTCCGGGAATGGAACTGTCATCTGGCCAGGCAGCCAGAAGACACCAGGGCATTCCTTGTCCATGATTTGACCATTTCAGAGAAAGATCTGGATGCGGACCAGTCGGTGCCAGCATCCAGGCGAGGGCGGGGCTCCTTACGCACCAGCCGGCGTTCATTGACTCCCCTACTTGTCTGCTTCAGGTGACAAAAGCACCGCTCAGGTGTCTGGGTGCTTCCACGGCCTGAAAAACGAGGCCGCAGAATATGCGCCACGCGTTGTGCACTGTCACGTGCCCAGTGGGTTCCCAGCTCTGCTTCGGGGAAACTTCCCACCTGGGGCCTTAAATTCCCAAGGCAGTTCTTGGCACCCGAACTGAGCGTAATTTCACCAGCGCCCTCAGGCGACGGAGTGTTCTTCGTTCTAACTGCGCTTGGCAAAATAAAGACTGGGGTGCGCCTGAACTCCCTTGAGTCAGGATCCTTGCAGGAGGGGTCCTGGCCTCTGTCTCTCCCTGGGTATTCCGGGTGAGCACTGCCTGCTGGGACGGTGGCCGGCTTTTCTGGGAGCAGCTTGAGTTCTGAGCAGCGTGCCGCCGTCCGCAGCCCACCGCGAGCCCGGCGAGCTGCTCGTGTGGACACGTTGAGCTGGCAGTTAAAGCCTGCGTCCCTGCATCAGAGCCACTGTGTCCGCCAGGGTCCCCGCGTTCACTGCAGGGCGATCTCGTCTTGGCATCAGGTGGCTCCAGCCCAGCGCTCGAAGACGCCTGCGAAAGGAACTGGCGCGGCTCT
>PVHX01012939.1:29693-58342 GCA_004024805.1 Geosciurus inauris | reverse complement strand
AATCATGTTGAGTGTGCTGTTGGCACAGAAAGCAGGAAGTGCTGAATGTTTCCCCAACAGCCCTGGAGTGGAAGAACAATATTAACAGCAAAATAGTCAAATTAAAAATCATTTAAAGTCAGATTTCATTATGGTATTTTCTTTCCAATAGAAAGCATAAGATTACATTAAGGCTCATTCTGATTCCTCAAAACAGTGAAATAAAGATCTTTTCTTTGGTACAGCAGTGTGTTTGCTGAGCAGAAGCCTTCATTTGCCGCTACATTTCCTTGCATCATTACATAATTGTTCCCTTGTATGCCAGTTATTCCATGGGTATTGAAGTATGCTGGGCTGGTGAGCTAATCCTTCATTTTAACACAGTGAAATGTGTAAAGAAAGATTCACAAATATTTTGAACGAAGAAATGAACAAAGCTCCGAATGGGATAATTAAAATCACCTGCTATTATTTCAAGAGAATTGGTTAAATACACAACATACTCAGTTAACGTTCCACCCTGTGGTTATTCAGGAAATGCTCCTTAAATCATGAAAGATACATCACTTTTCGCCCATCACACATTGCAGCCAATGGTGAATTGAACAACCTTTCTGGAAAGTAATTTGGCATAATGTAACAAGGTTTCAAAAGAGTTCATACATTTTGTCAGGATAATAATATACCCAAGAGAGTATTCTAAGGAAATTATCAGATATAAAGATTTTTATACTCCTTCTTGGAATTGTAGCCCTAATTACAACTGCAAAAATTTTAAGATTTTTGAAAGGATATCTGAAAATAGAATTGTTAGTAAATTATACTGCACTTTTATAATTAAATGCTGTTTAACCAATAATATGCATGTGCTTAAAAGTATTTGATTATATTCAGAAAGGCTCAAGGTAAGTTTTGCTTTTTGATTTTTTTGTGTGTTAGAGGAAAAACAGAGAAGGGTGGAGAGAGACAGGGATGTTTATAAAGCTCCTTCTGGTATGGACAAAAAGCAGTTGTATAAAATACGTAAACAAATATTGTTAGTGCATCATGGAACTTCAATCAAAAATAAAGAATTATTTAGCACCCTGAAAAGGTTAAATTATGAGGTAAGCACAGGAGTTAGTATTTTATTTGAGAGGTGCCTTGAGTGAGTTTGATACATCCTGCGTGTTGAGGACAAGAGACAAATTACAACATGAGCAGAGCTAGAAGGATAAGAAGAAAACCACATGTAGGGAGGGAGATTGCTCTCAGTAGTAGATAGAAAAACACAGCACAGGATGGGGGGTCCTGGATGTGGGTCCCTGTTGACTCTGAGGAAAGAAGTTGGGGGTCGGGGACTATAAGCCTGAAGGAAAGAATTTTCCTTTAGAGATGATATCTACTTCGCTTACCTGGAGTTGAGGCCAGAATCCACATTACATGTAAATAAGATTCCAAACTCTGAAGGTGGAAATTTAATTGAGGTGTTGGAGGTTGCTGGACACCCAGGTTTCACATGCCTCCTCTTTACTCTAGTGGTGAGGGATGTGAAGGTGACTGAACACACAGCACTCAAGTCTGGACAGACGGACGAGATGGGCAGCACTTCGTTATTACCTACACACCCTGCTTGTGGGGAGAGGTCTGCCTTAAGGGGTATTTGAGGGATGTCCTTGCAAACAGAGTGAACAAACAGGCTGTGGAAAGGAGTCTTTGTGGCATTAATGGGTGAGGTGGCGCCTGGCTCCTGAGGAGATTGTGGTTGGCTTGTTTGAATAATTGGGTGGGAAACTGAAACCTTCCATTCAGGGATAAGCAGACACTATGGTTGGTCTCCATGATAAAGGAAACTTACCCAACCGAGTCAAAAGAGGGCTGCAGTTTGGCCACTGGAGGCCCACTGGGTTTCAGATATCAAGGCAGCACATATTATTGAATTTTAATTTCAGGCCTTACACAATATTCATAAAGAGCAAAAACAAATATTCTTGAGACATGCATTTGAAACCCAGCTTCAAGGAATTCCCACAGCTGACATTCCAAGGAACTTCTCCAGATGTATGAGAAGTCAGCTGAGTGAGTCAAACTCAGAGTTTCAACTGCTATGGAGGATTATTTAATAAAATAAAGGCTGGGAGTATAACTCAGTGTAGAGTGCTTGCCTAGCACACATGAGAACTTAGAATTGATCCCTAGAGTCACAAATCAATTAATTAAATATAAAATGATATATTTAACATTTTTTAAAAAAGATGATGATGAAAGAATGACAAGAGACTAGCAAAATAACCAGAGAGATTTGATTTAAAAACATAAAGATCCTAGAAATAAAATTAGAGATAGAATAGGCTGCTTAAGCAGTAGCTTAGAAACAGTTGCAAAAAGAATTAGCAAACTGGAAGTGCTATCTGAAAAAATGAGAGATTAAGAGACTTGTATGATAGAATAAGAGTCTCCAATAAATGTTTAATTAGAGTTTCAAATATGACAGAAAGCATGAGGCAGAGGAAATATTGACATGCATAAATGTAGGAATACATGAATCTTGGATTTAGTAAGCTCAATGAATTACAGGCAAGGGAAGGAAAAGGGTTAAAAATAATGTTTTAAGAAAGTAAATGCAGAGAAAATGTTTCATAGAAAGCCAATAGAGTTCTGAGTAATTTACATAACACTGACCCTTTTAATTCCAATAGGTAAGGTTAATTGAGGCACAGAATACTTAAATAATATACCTGAGGCTTCATAATCAGGAAATTGTAGAAGTGCTTTGCCTCCTGAGTCTATGCTCTTAACCATTTTCAGTACTGGCTCTTGAAAAGAGACTTGAGATATTTTGGCACATCTTAATAAAATGGCAAAACATGGAAAGCAAAGGAATCTTGAAAGCAGCCAGAGAAGAAAGACAGATAACTTACAAGGGGAAAAAATCAGATAACTGGCATCCCAATCATAACAGGAACCAAAAGAAAGGTGCTTAGATGAAAATAATTGCTGATCCTGAATTTCAAGAGTGAAAGAAAGAAAAAAAGCTCAGGCTAATAAATTGAAGAGGATTCATTGCTAAGAGAAATGCACCAGAAGAAAATTCATATACTTCAAGTAGGAAGATAATGATCTCAGAAGGACAGTGAGATGAAAGAAGGCATTTTCCCAAATTACAAGACTGAAAACATGGGATAAGGGAAGAAGCCACACAGTACCCAATAAATTTAAAATAACCTCAGAGAAAAATTTTTTTAAAGACACTGTTATTCATTTAAAGTTTATCATACTGTAGACAAAACCAGAATGATAGTTAATACTATAATAGTTAATGATAGTTAATAAGTTACATCATCCCAAACACAATGACACAGAAAAATGGAAAGATGGAAAAGTATGTACCAGAAAAATTGAGTGTACCTGGGGACTGGCTCTCAGATATGTTTCTCAATTTTTTTTTGCTCCTTTCTCTTGTTTATCACATAGATTATTATGTCTTGTGATTAAGAGACCAAGAAGTCTCACTATCTACCTTCTGAAAGCTAGAGAACCAGAGAAGCCCCTCATACAACTCAAGTGAAGGCTGAGGGCCTGAAGGGGTTGAAGGACAGAAATATAGGTTCCAGGGTCAGAAGACAGGAGAATTAGGACTCTGATGTTTAAGGGCAGAAGAAGATGAATGTGCCAACTCAAGAAGAGATAGAAATCTTTCCCCCAATTTTTTGTTCCATTCTGGCCCTCAATGGATAGGAGTGTGCCTGCCCACATGGATGAGCATGATCCTCTGTACTTTGTTTATAGTCTCTTGTACAGATACCATCCCAGAAACTTCCAGAATTAATATTTCTCCAGCTATATGTGCATCCCTTAGTCCAATCAAGTTGATACACAAAATTAGTTATCACAAGTTATTATCACAGCCATCCATTCAAATAATTTCCCAATAAATTGAAATTTTGAAATTTTTTTCTGCCTAAATTTTTGTAGATGTGCCATGGACTTTTGAAAACAAAATACAATATTTAAGAAGCAAAACAGTCAATACTGGCATAAATTACAAGGCAAATTCTATACTATTTGTCACTTTGATCTGACAAAGGCCAAGGGAAATATGTAAAGTCTCTTACAGAATTTGTTTTTCAATTTATTTTTCTAAGACAAAAGTTCTAAATACTGTGATGTATTTTATTCAATGTAATATATCTCATGAATGAATAACGGCTATTTGTTCTTGGATGCATATATACCCCTCTTTGCTTTAATACTTGCAGCTGTGAATTATAATATGTCTAAAATTAATAATAGCAGTACTTGTTGTTTATATTTATATATGCCCTATGCTTTTTCTGACATTTGTCTATGAATGTCTCCAATAGGCATCATAAACTAATTTTGGGGGGGGGTTAATAAAGATATTATAACCAATGTTGTATT
Organism: Geosciurus inauris; assembly: GCA_004024805.1. Classification (NCBI taxonomy): domain Eukaryota; kingdom Metazoa; phylum Chordata; class Mammalia; order Rodentia; family Sciuridae; genus Geosciurus; species Geosciurus inauris. The sequence continues at coordinate 53,962 of PVHX01012939.1, read as the reverse complement.
TTTTTATTATCTTGCCTCAAGGAAAATTGCCATTCAGTTAGGTAATTTTACAAAATATAGATTTTCTTCCAAAATAGTTTTGATGTTTACTTACAATTGTATAACTATCTACATACAAATTATTAAAGTTTAGTTCTGATGTTAACTTCTTTCATTGTTCTCTACCAGTGTATTTTTCCAAACACCTTTGTCTTGAGATTTTCATTCTCATAATCACATGGGATATATTCAAGGTTTTTTGTTGGTTTTCAAGATTGTCCTGTAGATGGCACATATGTTGATAGCATTTGCTCATCCAAGAATTATTTTTCTTCTCTTAATTCATAAAAAGTAGTTATTTAAAGTTGTTTGTTGAAAATTCTTTAAACATTATTCTATGCTCTCACACCATTTAGTGTTGCAGTAAGAAGTATAACAACAATCTTGGTTCCTTTATTTATTTATTTAAAAGCTAAAATGTCTTTTATAATTCTCGGAATTAAAATAAAGTAACATGGTTGGGTATAGGTGAAGAAGACTTTAAATTAAATTTGCCTAAATTTTATTATGTCAGCCTCCATATTTTAGTCTAGAACATTTTCAGTTAAATCTTCAATTATAGCTTTTATATCTACTGTTACAGTTTGCTTTTTTTTTTTTTTTTTTTTTGCTATTTTAATTTGCTTTACAAATGCAACCATATCTCTTTTTCATTCTCTCTCTCTCTTTTTCGGGTGCCAGGGATTGAACTCGGGCACTCAACTACTGAGCTACATCCCCAGCCCTGTTTTGTATTTTTATTTAGAGACAAGGTCTCACTGAGTTGCTGAGTGCCTTGTTTTTGCTGAGGCTGGCTTTGAACTCGAGATCCTCCTGCTTAAGCCTCTTAAACTGTTGGGATTACAGGCCTGTGCCACTGCAACTGGCTTCTTTATTGTCTCTTTATGTTATCTTCCTCACCCTATTCTTAGAGAGATTCAAAAATTCAAGTGCAAACACTGAGAGAGGCAGCCCCAAGACTCATAGTCACTTGGATGTTGTGAAAAGCTTCTTGCTTCCTTCTCAAATCTATTTCATAAAGAAGAAATACAATAGATCAACTAATACATGAAAAACTGTTCAATATCTCTAGCAATTAGAGAAATGTAAATCAAAACTACTCTAAGATTTCATATCACTCTAGTCAGAATGGTAATTATCAAGAATGCAAGCAAAAATAAATGTGGGCAAGGATGTGGGGAAAAAGGTAAACTCATACATTGCTGGTAGGACTGAAAATTGGTGCAACTATTAGGTAAAGCAGTATGGAGATTCCTTAGAAAACTTGGGATGGAACCACCATTTGACCCAGGTATCCCTGCTCCTTTGTTTATACCCAAAGGACTTAAAATCAGCATACTACAGTGATGCAGCCACATCAATCTTTATAGCAGCTCTATTCACAATAGCCAAACTATGGAACCAACCTAGATGTCCTTCACAGATAATTGGATAGAGAAAATGTGATGTGTGTATATGTGTATATATACATACCAGCATTTCACTATTATTCACACACTAATATTCACATATCACTCAGCCATAAAGAAGAATGAAATTGTGGCATTTGCCAGTAAGTGGATAGAGCTGGAGAATATCATGTTATGTGAAATAAGCCAAGCCCAGAAGACCAAATGCTGAATTTTTTTCTGTGGATGCTAATTTACAATAAGGGTGGTAGCTAGGAAAAATAGAGGTACTTTGGATTAGGCAGAGGAGAGTGAAGGGAGGAGATAGGGTATAGGGATAGGAAGGATAGTAGGATAGGAAGGATAGTACATATTAGCCTATGTACATATGCTATTATACTATTGATGGGATTGTACATCAAATACAACCAGAAGAATGACAAGTTATACTCCATTATGTGTGATGGTGTCAAAATGCATTATTCTGTCATGTATAACTAATTAGAATGAATTTAAAAAAGAAAAATGTTCTATACACTATGTATAAACTTTATATACACACTGTAAAAGAACATTCTCTGTGTCTCCCTGTCTGGCTTCCTGACCCACTGATCCCTTGAAATTTGAGATGCCCATCATGGGGCTCTTTCTGGCTACATCTTTTCTCTTTGAAAAGGTGCTCCACATGTGATGGCTCATGCTTTTAGTCTGGATTCTTCTGGCTGCCATGTTTCTGAACTGTTTCCTCTTCCTGGTGTCAGTCACTGAATGAATCAGAAAGCTGGGGTGATGGTGGTAGGGCTGGTAAGGAAGATAAGACAGTGCTCTTCTTCAATTTGGGTTTTGGTTTGGACATTGATCTCTGAGCCAGATAAAAGAAGAATCATTTCTACACCACAATTTCAAAGCACAGGCCTTGTGTACTTTGATTTTTACTTAGACTCACTCATACATTTTGTGAAGTGCTGGTTTCCTGCCACATTTAAAAAAGTAATTTAATGTGAATTTCACATAACATAAAACCACCCATTCAAAAATGAACAATACAGTAGTATTAGCTTATTCACATGGTTGTGTAACCACCACCTCTATCTAGTTCCAAAACATTTCCAACACTCCAAAGTAAAACTTGTTACTTATTATGTGGTTTCCCAATCTTCCTTCTTCTCAGATTCTGGTAACCACTAATCTGCATTTTCTCTCTATGTATTTATTTATTTTGGATATTTTATTTAAATTGAATTATAATTATATAATATGTGACCTTTTTTTGCCTGGGGCTTCCTTCACTCAGCATGCTTTGGAAGTTCATCCATGTTTTAGTATGTGTCAGAATTTTCATTCTTTTTATGGTGAAATCTTGTTCTATTGTGTAAGTAAGTCATAATTTCTTTATTCACTTATTCTTTTATGGACATGTGGGCTCTTTCCACACTTTGACTATTATGACTACTGCTGGAATGAGCATCTATTTGTATGTGTTAGTTTGCAACTCCATTTTCAATTCTGTTAATACCTAGGATTAGAATCGGAGGTCACATGGTAATTATTTAATTTTTTCGAGGAACAGCCACACTTTTCTACCATAGCTGCACCATTTTGCATTCCTATCTGCAACATGTGAAGATTCCAAATCTCCACTACCTTGCCAATACTTGTTATTTTCCATTTAAAAAGATTATAGACACCTTAATGGGTATGAAAATAGTACCTTATTGTGACTTTAATTGGCATTTTTCTAATAATTAATAACTTTGAACATCTTTTTATGTGCTTGTTGGCCATGTATTGTATTTGGGGGGCATTAGGGTCTTTTTGAGTTTCTCAGTTTTTAAATTGAACTATTTTCCTAGTTATTGTTAAATTACAGTAGTTCTTTAGACACTAGACCCTTATCAGAAATATAATTCGTAAATATATTCTCCTTTTCTATAGTGTCTCTTTTTGCCTTGTTGATAATATTCTTTAATACATAAAATTCTAAATTTTGGTGAAGCCAACTTTTCTGTTTTATCTGTTCATAGTATTAGTCTCATTTTTAAAACCTAGGAATGATACTATGACTGTCTTTTTAACTTAAATATCCTAAGGAGCAGTATTTTTTCTTTGGGACAGATGATCTGCACATGGCTTAAAGATAATAGAACTTCTGATTCCTTAGATGGAAACAGTCACTTGCTTTTGGTTACAAACCTGAAAACTGGTGTCCCATGATACAGTTTCATGATTTTTTTTTCTAGTGAACACATTATTCATTTCCCTGGAAGCAGTAAGTTCTTTTCTCTTTTCATTTTTACTATCACATATGTTATACTCTGCAGGGGTGTGTGTGTGTGTGTGTGTGTGTATGTGTATAAAATGTGTTATGGGACATCAAAGAGAAAACACATTATTTTTGCCTAGGAACTAAAGATATAATACTTTTTCTTTTCTGTCACAGAACTTTTTTATTTGTTCTTTTTAGTTAGTAGAGTGTATTTTGACATACATGGAGTATAACTTCCCATTTTTGTGGTTGTACATGATATGGAGTTATACTGGCCATGTATTCATATATGAATATAAGAAAGTTATTTCTGATTTATTCTACTTCCCATTTCTATCCCCTCTTCCTTCCCTCCACTCCACACTGTCCAATTCTGAGTCAGCATATGCATACATTTGGCCTTTGGATTTTTGGAATTGACTTATTTTACTTAGCATGATAGTCTCCAGTTTCATCCATTTACTGGCAAATGCCATATTTTCATTCTTCTTTAAGGCTGAGTAATATTCTATTGTGTATATGTTCCACATTTTCTTTATCCATCATCTGTTGAAGGTCACCCAGGTTGGTACCACAGCCTAGCTATTATGAATTGAGCTGCTATAAATATTGATGTGTCTGCATCTCTCTAGTATGCTGATTTTAAGTCCTTTGGGAATAAACCAAGGAGCAGGATAGCAGGGTCAAATGGTATTTCCATTCCAAGTTTTTTGAGGAATTTTCATATTGCTTTCCGGAGTGGTTACACAAAGACATGGTACTTGAATTAAAGTTTTAAGGTAAAAAATACTTGGCAATGTGGATAAAGTTTGGAAGGATAGATGGGGAAGTCCTCATCTTATTTGAGTGCAGACTTGTTGAGAGCAATGAGAGCTTTTCCTTTTCAATATATGTGACTCTTTCCAAACTTATTCTTCTGGAATGACACAAGGTTCACTCCCCATGTGATTGAAAATGTGTGGTCATAGGGGCCATCCTAAGATGAGGAAATGTGCAGTAGCAGTACCACTCATTTCGCTCATTTAACAAGTGTGTACTGAGGTTATACTATGTCTCAGACTCTGCACCAGGGATGCACCAATGAACAAAACAGAGTCCCATCCTATACAGAGCTTGCATCCTAGTTAGAGAGACATATGGTAATCAAATAGCAATGGCATACAATAATTATAGGTAATAAGTAAAAAAAAAGAGAACATGATAATGTGACATGAAAGGGGACATCAATTTTAATGACATAGTCAGAAAGTCCTCTGAGAAGTAGTGATATTTGAGATCAGATTTGGGTAATGAAAAGGAACCAGCCACATGAGGATTTGAAAGAGATCGCAACAAAGACCATGACTCGGGTGAAAGTTATGTAAGGTTAAAGAAAAGTGAGGGAGCTGTATAGTGGAACTGGCTGTGCAGATGGGAGTATGTACTAGTTCCTCCTTATCCATGGTTTAATTTTCTTGGTTTCAATTACTTTGGGTCAAGTGTGGTCTGAAAAAAATTAATGAAAAATTCCAGAAATAAATGTCATAATTTTTAAGTTATATGCCATTTTCAATAGTGTGATAAAATTTCATGCCTGCTTTCTTTGTCCCACTTTGGATGTGAATCATCCATTTCTCTAGTGTATCCACCCTTTATATGCTATATGCCTCATGGCAGTTGAAAGACATAGTATATTATTGTAATTGATCTATTTCATTATTTATTGTTTTTAATTTCTTGTCATGCCTAATTTAGAAATTAAATTTTATTGTAGGTATGTATGTATAGGAAATAACAGCAAGACTTCTTTAATTGGAAGTTTTGGTTTTTTTCTTTTTTATTTATTCTGCTTAGGTATACATGATAGCAGAATGCATTTTGACTCATCCTACACAGATGGAGCACAACTTTTCATTTTCATCATCTTTACTATCCCCATGTCCCCCCCCCACCTTTGACCAGAGTTCCTCCATTCTTCCTGTGTCTTCTCCTTCATTATGGATCAGCATCCACTTATCAGATAGAATATTTGGCATTTGGTTTTTTGGGATTGGCTTACTTTGCTTAGCATCATATTCTCCAACTCCATCCATTTACCTCCAAATGCCATAATTTTATTCTCTTTTATTGCTGAGTAATATTCCATTGTGTATATATACCACAGTTTCTTTATCCATTCATCTATTGAAGAGCATCTAGGTTGGTTCCACAGTTCAGCTATTGTGAATTGAGCTGCTATAAACATTGAAGTGGCTGCGTCACTGTAGTATGCTTTTTTTAAGTCCTTTGGGTATAGACCAAGGAGTGGGATATTGGGTCACATGGTGGTTCTATTCCAAGGAATCTCCATATTGCTTTCCAGATTGGTTGCACCAATTTGCAGTCCCACCAGTAGTGTATGAGCGTGCCTTTTACCCCACAAACTTACCAACACTTATTGTTGTTTGTATTCTTGATAATTGCCATTCTGACTGGTGTAGAGTTTTGAAACTGTTCCCAGTTTCAGGTATCCACTGGGGATTTTGGAATGTGTATGTAGACACTAATATATATTGGGAGATAAGATTGGTTGTTTAGCTAAAGGTCAAATATGGACACAGAAGCCTGGGCCCTGTCCATAGAGGCAACTGCAGTAGAGCTGGTGTCTGCTGTGGTCCAGGCTTACAGGCAAGCTGAAGGCAACTTTGAAGGGGCAGCAGCAGTGGCAGGAGAGGCAGGAGATTGTAGCCATCAGTCTTCAGGTACTCACAGGGAAAGGGACACTCAGCAGCTTCCACTCTCTGATTGTGCATGTTTGCCAGGAGAAAAGAATTCCAAGCAGATGTTCAGGAGAAGCCTGCCAGGGACAGATGTAAGTCAAAGCCTTCTGTGAGCTCCATTACCTAATATGATATTTTTCCCTGCATATGGACAGATTTCCCCTTCTAGAATATGCCCTTTAGAAGGTAGTACCTTACTTCATTCATAGCTGTAAGCTCAGTGTCTAGTACATGACATTTGGACAAATGAATATCAATAAATCTGCACCAAATTAGTGAATTAAAGAATGATAACAGCAAGAATCTTTGATTTTTTTCAATTTCTAGTGTGCACTGGGAACAGGAGAGTTAATGTTTTTGAAATGGAGATCTTTCCTTAATTTAACTACATGGTTCCAGATTGCCAATACGTGTATAAAACACAGCCAAATGTTCCTTTCTATCCAGTCATATCTTATCAGTGTCAGTTGAAGACAAAGCCTCATTGTTGAAATACTTTTCAAAAGAATTTTCCTTCAACGATAGTGAAAATCTGAAAATGAGAGTTTGATCAACCTCAAGACTTTTCTTATATATGTTAAAATATATCAACATCTAAGTTTTGCTTCAGTATAATTATTAATTAAAACTTCTAACTGAGGAAGTAATTTTTCCCCAGTAAAGCCTGATTGAATTAGGAGACGTAAGGAAAGCACTTAAAACATAATAGGAATGTCATTTGGTAGTTTATTAAGCTTTTGGCTCTGCTACGCAGCCCAGAAAAGTCATTCTCTATCTTCATGGACGAGAGAACTGAAATGACAAGAGTTTTGATGCATGAAAAATCTGTGATGTGATTTAGGGAAGGCCAGCAACTTCATCTGATTTCCAGCTCTTCCAGGAAGTAAAAGTTGATCATTTTTAAAGCTGCTATGAATATTCAGTCCTCTGTTGACTTAGTACATGTCTGCATGTGCCGTAGAGGGAGGCCAAGATGTCATCCTTGATCAAAATGACATAAGAGTTACATGTCTGAGCTGCTAAGAAACATTTATGTTATTCAGCAAGATTATGCTTATAGATCTTTAGTGTTTCTTCTTTTATTCAGATAACTTACCAAATCATATGCCATTAAAAACAAAAATGGGGCTGGGGCTGTAGCTCAGTGGTAGAGCGCTTGCCTAGCATGCATGAGGCACTGGGTTCAATCCTCTGCACCACATATAAAATATAAATGAGTAAAATAGAGATCCATCAACAACTAAAAAATATTAAAAAAAACAAAGAACAAAAATGTTCCATTAATGACTGCCCAATTAATATCACCTGTGAGTCTGCTCAGAAAACCATGTATTTTTATACATTTCAAGTAATTTTCATTTGTTCTTTTATATATGCATGTAGTCATGTTATAGAAGTGAACATCAAATAAATCTTAGTTGAAAATGACAATGGTAAAAAAACTTTTAAATATGAAAAGCACTTGAATGATTGTGAGGCCAATCTCATTATGCAAAGTCCTGCTTAGAATTAAAATGAGAATCAAACTGATTGTGAAAAAGCAGATGTTTTGAAGAATATATATACTCAGTTAAAAACAAAAACTTTTTAATTTTGATTGGGTGCTGAAATTGTGTAGAATTGAAATGTTTTTTCAAGTTTTTTTCCTTTCCTAATAATAAATTTGGTAACTATTACATTGCATCTCTTTTGGCACTGCATCAATACAAAGCATAATGATATCAATAAAATACATAATAATTGCAGATGAAGAAGAGTGAAAGCATTTACTATATTGTTAACAAGTGTATACTGGGGAAAAACTTAGTGGTGGAATTGCAATAAGCTAAATTTTGATGCTGCTTCAAAAGATTATCATCTCTCAAAATGGATTTGAGTCTATGTCAGTTTATTTTCATGTTAAAAGCTTCAACCAGGCAATCCTCCTACCTCCAACTCATCTCTTGTCCATTCCTGTTTTTTTACCATCCATTGTAGGATAGCAACCATATGGTCTTTCAAATACATGGTTCAGAACAAAAGCCTCTTTTCTGCGTAAAACTCCCCAGTGTGTCCCCTAACTCTGGCCTAGAAGGTCTCACCTGGCCTGGCCTTTGCTGACCTACCTTTCTTTCTATTGCCCCCCCTTCCCCCCAGCAATCACATTTACCTTCTTCTAATCCTCAAACACACCAGACACTTCCATGCCTCAGGGCTTTTGCACTGTTAACTCTGCCCTCACAGTTCTCCCAGATCTTCTCAGGACTGCCTCTTAGTATTTCTCTCTCAGCTTAAAGATCAACACTGCTGAGATTTCCCCTAATCATACCACTTAAAGTTGTCACTTGATCATTTGATGGTACCACTGAGATATTTTCATGATAGCAGTATTGTTACTCCCTTTTAGTTTTGGGAACCTGTTGGCTTGTTTACTGTGTGATGCATGTGAGTATGAGCTCCAATTGTATAAGGGCACGGTTTCCCTTACTAATCTTAATGACTGCAAGATTTATAGTGGTTTTTTTTCATTTTACTCTTGACATGGGGTTTGTGTTTTCTCTCTTTTTAGTCTTGTCAGTCTTGCTAGAGATTTTGATTTTGAATGATTTTTTTTTTGAAGAACTAGCTTCTCTTCATTGATTTTTTCTATCATATTTCTATGTTGAGTTTCACTGATTTCAGCTCTAATCTGTAATATTTCTTTCCTTCTGCTTGCTTTGGGTTTATTTTGTTCTTCTTTTTCTGGTTTCATAGTAGGAACATAGGTTATTGATCTAAAAACTTTCCCCTTTCCTACTATAAATGTTTATTTACCTATCAGCAAAAAAATTTGCCTATCAGCACTGTTTAAGGTGTATTATACATGTTTTAATAAATGTTCATTTTCATTCTATGTATTTTTAAAATTTTTTTGAGACTTTCCCTTGTGGGTATGGAATATTTGAAATTGTGTATCTAATTTCCATGTATTTAGATTTTTTTCTGTTATGTTTCTAGTTACTGATTTTTTTAAGTTCTATTCTACTGTGATGATTATTATTATTCTATATGATTTTAATTCATTTATATTTATTGAGATCCATTTTATGGCCCATTTTATGTTCTATTGTGGTGACTGTTCTTTGAAAAAATATATACTCTGCTGTTGCTGGGTGGAGTGTTCTCTGTTTCATTCAATTCAATGATGTTGGTCAGTTGTGTTGTTCAGATCTTCTGCATCTTTGCTGATGTGCTGTATTGGTAGTTCTCTCAGTAGCTAAGAGTAGAATGGGAAGTGCTCAAGCATAACTGGATTTGTTCATTATTTCTTTCAGCTTTATCCCTCTTTGCTTCATGTGTTCAGGGCTCTGTTATTTCGTGTGTGCACATCTAATATCATGTTTTCCTGGTGGATTGCTTTTATCATGGTGTAATGTTCCTCTGTTTCTGGTAATTTTCTGTGCGCTGAAGCCCATTTTATTAGATATTAGTATAAGCACTCTTGTTTTTCTTTTGTTTTTGATGATAGTTTTATTGAGATATAATTTGCATGCCATATCACTTTTTTGAATTGTACAATTCGGTACTTTTTATTATTGACAGGGTTGTGAACCCATCATCACAAGTGATTTTTACAATATTCTTATTGCCCCAGAAGTAAGCCCCCATGCCATTTAGGTACCAACTCCCAACCCTTCATACCCCTCTCCATCTCACTTTAGTCTTAGCCAACAACTGTTCTTTGGTCTCTATTGATTTGCCTTTAGACATTTAATATAAATGAATAATATAAAATGAGATATTTTGTGACTAGTTTCCTTCATTTAGCATAATGATTTCAATGATATATCCATGTCATAGCATATTATCACCACTTCATTCCCTTTTATAAGTGAATAATATTCCATTGTATGGATATGTCATATTTTGTTTATCCACTCATCAGTTGATAGACATTTTGGTTGTTTCTATCATTTGGCTTTTATGAATAATGCTGCTGCTGAGTGAATCTTTTCATTCCTCTTTGGAGCATACCTAGGAGCAGGATTGCTGTGCCAATAGGTAATGCTGTGTTGAACATTTTGGAGAACTGTGACAATATTTTCCAAAGTGTCTGCAACATTTCACATTCATATTGGCAGTGTCTGACTTTAGCAAATCTTCACCAACACTTCCTCTTACGTGAAACTTTTATTCTAGTCATACTAATTATTATAAAGTGACACTTCACTAAAGGCTTGATTTGCATATTCCTAATGACTAATGATTTTGAGCATCTTCTCATGTGTTTACTGAGAATTTTTATATCTTTGGAAAAATGTTTACTTTAGTTATTTTCACATTTTGATATTGGATTAGTTATCTCTTTATCATTGAGTTGTTAAATCTTTTTATATAGTCTATATACTAATCCCATGACAGATACATGATCTGCCAATATTTATTTCCATTCAGTGACACCTCTTTTCACTTTCTTCCTATTCTTTTTCAAACCACAGCTACTTTTTATTTCAGTAAAGTCCAATTTATTTTTGTTGCTTCTTTTTCTACACTGAGACAACCTGATATCCACCTGCAAAAAATAAGCCTGGACATGCTACCTGTCACTATACCCAAAATTTAACTAAAAATGGATCAAAGACCTAGCATAAGCACTAATGCTAGAAAACTCTTAGAAAAAATATAAGATAAATCTTCATGGATTTAGGTCATTTTTTTTAAAAAGATCACCTTTTTCAATTCTCCTCTGGTTATCTCCTATATCACTTCAAGAGTTTATAGTTGTGTTTAGCAGGGAAAACACTGAAAAAAATTTCAATACCATCTTTTCCAAAATGGAAGTTTGGAAGTTATCCCTAAAGAATATTTTCAAAGTGATCTAATACACTTATTCAATCTCTGGATTCACTAGCATGGCTAGCCTGACCTGGGTTATTTCCATTGAGTTGCTCTGCCTTCGCAGCATCATTTGGGACTCAGTCCATCCCATGTACCTTCTGCTGAATGGACTTTATTTCAGGTTATGAATGGGGATTGTGAGAAGAGGAGAGAAAGCCTCTCTAATTCTATTCCAGGTACAAGGGGGGAGTAGACTGTGCTATGTCAGGACAGTGGAAAAGGGAAGACAGTGATGGTAGCTTTGGAGTGAGGTTTAGGGATTACCAACTGTTGAGGTTCTTCTCAGATATCCTCATTACAATGGATGGGGTCTTATCATTTCCACGTCAGTATATTGATTCCAAGAAAGGGACTAGGCAGAGAATTCATTAGCTGAAATTCTGCCAGGCTATGGTTTCTTTATTTGAAATGCAGAAATCTTATAATGCTGGTTATTATTCTTTGTATGGGAATTTAACTGAAAAAGATGAAATGGGATGTTCTGCATATAAATAATTTATCTTTGTTTGGTGTTATCTGCAGATTAGCACTGTTTTCAAAGTAGACATTTTGTGCTACATTGGTCTTATGCTCTGTTTTGGAAAACGATGTTCCAGTACAAGATAAAACATTTATTCCTTAGAATCATAGATAAAGCATTCTGCAATATAGCTTGAGTATATCCCTCTAGACTCTGTTTCCATTTCCTCATACACATCTTACTTTCAGTAACTAGTTGTATCTACTACACTCTCCTTTACCCTGAATTTTTTCTTACATCCTATTTTATGTCTCTGAAATAATCTTATTCATACTAAATGCAGTCTTTGAAAAGAATCTCCTAACATTTTCTTTAGTTTCCTTAATAACCTGTGTGAGTTTGATGTTTTAGAATGTTTTCAGTGAAATTATTTTCTTGGATGGTTTTTAGAAAACAAATCATTAATTTTATTCACACTAGGTAATCATGTTATGCTATGTAGTCATCTATGTGCAATGGCTTCAGCACACCATCACACGTTGGAATAATATTCAATATTGGTCAGCTCTCTGAATTATAGTGTATAAACTAAATGGAGATTTAGGTCTAGTAATTTATATGAAGGCATAAAATTGGTAGACAGGATAGATGATCACCAAATCTATTACTTCTTTTTGGAAACATAAACTGTTCAACTACACTTTGTTGTCTCCTAGTATTCAGGTGGGGCCATGTGAATCATTCTAACAGAGTTTGAAGCAGATTATGAGTCATTTCTAAACTGATGCAAAAAAAGGAGTGATGCCACATGCACATTTCATCTCTCTCCCACCCTGTTCTTCACTATATCCCTCTAGCTGCCTAAGACGTTTGGACAATGTGGTAAAGATGGTAGAGGCACAACATGACACAAATTAGAATAAACTGGACCATCCATCTTTCACTCTTCACAGACCATATTGCAATAGACTTCTATTTTCAGCCATTATCAGACTGTGACTAATACATGTTTTATTATTTATTCTAATACTGCCATGATTATTATCTTTCTGGGCATATAACCTATGGTTCTGAAGAAGGTTGAATGACTTTCAGTTTTCTCATGTGTGTTAATAAACTATACATATATTAAAGCTATAAATATTTATTTATTATGTGAATTAAACTTTAATTCTTAATTAAAAAACTTAATTCTATGTGAGTTTAATCCCCCAATTCCAGGCAGGAGGAATGCATTTCATAAGGAGTTCTTGACTTCTAAATCCTATAGAAAATGTCATTAAGATCTATTTGTGTTCATTCATTTTGCCATGACTTTTTCTTGCAGATACCTAAAGATTTCACCTAGAAACCAATGCTCACATGAAATCTTGAATTTTTTAGGAAAGTTTTGTACATCAGACCCAGACCTATTTTTTTAAGTTAACACTTTTTTAGAGCACTCATAAATTTACAGAAAAATTGAGATGAAGGTAAGAAAGTTTCCCATATACCTTTTGCCATGAGACTTGGATGAACTAATTGTTCATTAACAATGTTCTCCTTGGGGTGCTACATGCCCTGCCATTGAAACCACATTGACACATTACACAAAGTGTAGAGTTTAATTAAGGTACTGTCTTCATTTTTTTTCAAAATTTTTTTGGGTTTGAACAAAAGTATAAGAATATACACATGCCATTATAGTATCATATAGAGTATTTTCATCACATTAAAAATCCTTTATGTACTCCCTATTTGTGTCTCCTTTCTTCCAAACCATGGAAACTATGGATACTTTTATGGTTTTCTCTTTTTCATAATATCATAGAGTGGAAATTATACAGTATGTGGCCTTTTTATGTTGGTGTCTTTCAACTAGTAATATGTCTTTATATTCTTTCCCTGTCATTTTATAACTTAATAGCCAAGTTCTTTTCCACATTTAATTATATTCCGTCTGTCTGGATGTACCACAGTTTGTTCATTCACCTACTGAAGGACGTCTTGGTGGTTTTCCTATTTTTTCAATTTTATAAACAAAGCTGCTATAATCATACTAGGCAGGCTTTTGTGTGGACATAATTGTTCAGTTCCTTCGGATTAATACCAAGGAGAGCAATTGCTGGATCACATGGTAAAAGAATGTTTAATTTTGTGATAAACTGCCAAACTGTCTTCCAAAGTGGCTGTGCCATTTTTCATTCCCACCAGCAGTGAATGAGAGTTCCTTTTGCTTCACATCCTCACCAGCATCTTGTGTAGTCATTGTTCCGGATTTTGGTCATTCTAATAGGTGTGTAGTAGTATTTCATTTTTATTTTAATTTGTATTTAATTAATGACATTTGATGCAAAGCATCTTTTTATATGCTCATTAATTTTCTGTATTTCTTCTTTGGTGAGTTATCTGTTAGTCTGTGTCCATTTTTATGATCTGGTTGTTTGTTTTCTTATTGTTATATTTTAAGAGTTCGTTGTATATTTTGGATAATAGTCTTCCATCAGATATATATATATATATGTACATGGCAAATATATTCTTCTGGTCTTTTGTCTTATTTTCAAAAAATTCTCTTTTGATAATGTTTTTTGAAAGCAGAAAACGTTGATTTTAATGAAGTTCAACTTACCAGTTCTTTCTTTCAGAATCCTTTAGTGTCACTATCAACTCAAGGTCATTTAATTATTTTTCCTGTGTCATCTTCCAGGAATTTTATAGCTCTGCATTTTACATTCAGATCTGTGATCTGGTTTGAGTCTGTTCTTGTGAAGGGTGTAAGGTTATCATCTAAATTCATAGTTTTGCATGTGGATGTCCAGTTATGACAGCATCATTTGTTGCAAAGATGATCTTTGCTCCACTGTGTTATTTTTGTTCCTTGGCCAACAACCAGTTGACTCTATTCATATGGGTCTATTTCTAGGCTGTCTGTTGTCCCATTCTTTTATTTGCAATTCTTTTGCCAATAGTACACAGTTTGGCTTGCTGTGGCTTTATAAGAAGTCTTTAAGTTGGATAGTGTCAGTTCTCTGACTTTGTTCTCTTTCTGTATTGTTCTGATTATACTTGGTTTTCTGATTTCTGAAAGAGATGTCTAAAAATCAGTACCTACCTGCAATTCTAAATTCTTTAGGAAGGTCTTTTGCTATAGATCATCCCATTGAGCCCTCTTATCAGGATTGTCAAAGACCTTCATGTTGCTAAATTCAGTGATCTGTCCTCACTCTTGTGATTCATCCTCTTTATTAGTGTATTTCCTGAGTTTTTCTATGTCATTTCATTGCCATCTCCATTCTCAATACTAGACATTTCTTACTAAATGTGACTTAGTCATGTTACTTTTCTCCTCAAATCCTTTGAATTACTGCCCATTACTGCCCAGATTTGAAGCCTTATAACAGCCTGTGTAGTCTGATGTTTTCAGGTCCTTGCTTACCTATTTGGCCTCATTCTCTACTTTTCCACCTCTTATTCTGTCCTAGCCACTTTGTTTTCCTGGCTTCTCCTTGGCCATGCCAAGTTTTCTTCTATCCCACGTACTACCTGCTTGTTCTAAGAATAACTCTTTTATCCCAGTTACAATTTGCCTCACCTTCAGGTTCGAACTCAAATGTCAACTTCCTTACCAGCCTTATCCAGGCTTTCCTCTCTGTTAGCTATCCCAGTTGCTGACCTTGCTCTATTCTTTTCCTTGTTATTTGTACTGTATAACATACTTTTGATGATTATCATTTACTTACAGCTATAACCCTTTCCCTACTACAGCAGATGTCCCATGAGTTGTTTTTTTTTTCCCACTGATGAATTCAAGAACTGAGCACAATGCTGAGCTCAGTATCTATTTACTGAATGCGTGAATAAAGGAGTCTTCACCTGAAAAAGTCCCAATCATGCTCAAAGTTATCAGAAATGATAATTTACGATTGATACAAATTAGGGATTTTGTTTATATGAAAAAAAATCATCCAACAGCTGATGGAAAGATTCATAAAAATACCAAAATATGCAGACCGACAATAAACATGTAAACAGCCAACATTATTCTCCCAATCTTTATCAGAAGAACTTTCCCAACAGCAGAAGGTCCTTTATGCTGAGGCATAAATGGAAGCCAGCACTCTAGCCTAATTAGATTTTATAATGCAAAATATGAACAAATCATGTCTTTGTGACTATTTTTAATGGTTATTAAAATACACTATTCATATTAATATCATAAATCATACTTGTAATGTATTTTTGATTTGCTTTATTAGCCCTGTGGTTTTGTTAATGTAGCTATTGATTGCTTTTAAATTATTATCTGAAAATTGCTTATCCAGGTACCTCCTAAGCCAATATTTCTTAAAATATGTTCCAAGAAATGTTAATGAGCATTTTATAAAAAGGTGGACTCCAAACTCAAGTAAGCTTGGAAGACACTGAGCCAAACAGATTCTTTCACTACATTCTGCATATGGATTTGAATTTCCATGAAAAAAATTTGGTGGGTGGCATTTCCTAAATTAATTTGATCCCAGAATCTTTCAATAAAAGTGAATAACAAATGCATTTAAAAAATTGGTAGAGGGGCTGGGATTATGGCGCAGTGGTAGCGTGCTCGCCTAGCACGCATAAGGCACTGGGTTCGATCCTCAGCACCACATAAAAATAAAATAAAGATATTCTGTCACCTACAACTAAAAAATAAATATTTAAAAAAAAAAATTGGTAGAGGAGGCACAAGTAAAAATACAATCCAGTATTAGGTTGTGGGTGTATTTGTGATTGTATCATATGATTCTTTACAAATAGTTACTCAGTTATAGCATTTTGTAAGATATCAGACATAGGAATGAAAAGTTTGCAGGTGCCTAGATGGAAGATATACATAGGAAGGTAAAAATATAAACATTTGTAACATACTAATGCAAAGGTTCTTGGGTATAAAAACAGTTGTAATTTTTAGGGCAAGATGCTAAGAGAAGGAATAGAATCTGCATAAAGAATAGAGAGAAGGTTGAAATAAAAACATAATTATAGCATTTAAGTTTTGAATCCAGATTTGGGGCCAAAGTGGAAAACCCTGAGGAGGCCTTACAGCTTATATTCTATGGAAAGTAAACATGTTCAGGACTCCTGCTTTAGTCCTCATTTCCATTTCTTCAAATCACAGGTGTATTAAATTTATCAAAAGTAAGCAAAATGTGCGTTTCATACAATATGGTTGATTTTTTTTCATAACAAAAGAGCAAATTGCCTCAGGAAATTTGATTGCTGTGACATTTGTTACTCTTTACCATTGCAATTCAGTGTTCATTTTCAGATTCCAAAGGACATCTGATTAGCAACACGTGTGTGACATCATTGAAAAAACATAATGTGTGTGTCACATTATTTAAGTTGTTGCTTAAAGACAGTGGTAGGAATAAGAGGGTTTATAGTGTGAGGGAAGATGTCAACAAATTCTCAACAAAAATTAGCTGCATTTATTGGAGAAAAAGATAGCTTTTTACTAACGTTATTTTGTCTCAACATTACTTTTATTTTGGGGCTACAAAACTGTAGCATCTTGAGATATTTCTGAGCAAATGAAAATAATCACTTACCTTTGAATAGGTCATTAAATGGCATACAAATAATTATATGTACATAATGATTGTATATATGTGTGTGTACATATATATGTATACATATATGTATATATGTGTATACATATATTGTATATATGTGTGTGTGTACATATATATGTATACACATATATATGTACACACACACACATATATATATATATATGATATTAATTTGTTCAACTGACTTACCCTGTTCCTTTGGTTGATAAATTTCAAGTAGAGTTGACTGAAATTTATGGAGACAATGTAGTCAGGAGTAGGGCATATATTCTGAACAAGAGTTGTACTCTGACCATCTCTCATCATATCATCAGCAGTTAATTTTTAGAGTTTGTTAGGATGCTTACTTACTTTGATGTCTATAGTTGGATGTTTGCCTTCAGCACTTTTAGTCTTCATTGGGGCTTTTGCAGCATCTGAACTTAAAAGAAGGGAGTGTTTTTCCAGCTCACTGGTTCCTGCTGTGCTGTAAACAGTAGACTTGTATGTAAGGAAGGAAGCATAGCCTATAACACAACAGTCCCAGCTTAGTTCATTGCTTCTGCCACCTGCCTTCTGGTTTAACATTGGAAGCAAGAAGCATGCAACTAAGTGTGAGGAAATGAAAATAAATGACACTGTTCATTGCACATTATAAAGTACTGGCATGAAGAATGCTGCTTGTTGAGACCTAGTGATCCTGTGGACAGTACACCTCTACCTGAAAAATGCTGGTACTGAGGCAGTGGCCTGGCTTTTTTCCTATTTCCTAATATCCCTAGTCTTGCCATAACTCATGTATATTTACTTTCTAGTTTAGGAATCAAAGCCAAACCAAAACAAAAATATGTTTTAAATATCAAAATAAGTTGGCATTTAACAACTCTACAAATGCCCAGGACATTCATTATTTAATGATTTGCAGGGAGCCAATAAATAAATTGAAGGAGATAGGAATACATTCACAGTGACAAATTTCAGCTGATTTGTATAAGGTCAATTCTACAAAAAGCAATAACTTAAGTAAATACATTCTTCCTTTTTGAATAACCACTTAGAAATTATTTGGTAAAACAACAAGTATTTTACAACTCAATTAATTATCAAGATTGTTTATTAAAGAGGGTTTAAGTAAGTTCTATGGGTAGTAGTTCAGTCATACTAAGCAGATATCCAAAAACAGGCACAGGCAGATAGATACTTCATTTCTTTCTATACCTGGGCTGTTCTATTCTTTTCTAATGGGGAGTGGGGAATGCATGAATGAGCCAGCAGAGAATCCCAGAGACCTCCGTTTTTATAAGAAGATTTAATCACATTAATAAGAGAATCTTTTAGATGTGTATATCATTTCAAGAAAAGAACAGTATTACAAATCATTCTATCACAGAGTTAGTGGACTCTACAGAGAAACTGTAGCCCAATTTATTATACACAATATTTTAGAAATACCAATAGAATCAGGGAATTTGTAGACTCTTTAAGGAACTGAGGAGTGATTTTCATAATGAAGCCCATCATTGATATCTGATAGAACTCAGGTTACAAAGAATAGGGTATGTAAGCCTTTTCTTTTTTTTTTTTTTAAATATTTTTTTAGCTCTAGATGGACATAATGTCTTTATTTTATTGCTTTGTATGTGGTGCTGAGGATCGAATCCAGGGCCTCACGCATGCGAGGCAAGCGCTCTACCGCTGAGCTACAATCCCAGCCCATGTAAGCCTTTTCATTTAGAAAAAAAGATGGTCCCCAAATCAGGATGAGGAATGAGAACCTCTGGCCAGTATTCCAAAAATGCTCTGCTTTGGAAAGTTGCTTCTCTGAAACTGGGAATAAAAAAGATTAAATGATTCAGTAGCAAATTAATTCTTGAAATTGTAAATATTTGTTATAATTTAAGTTGCTGATGTCAACATTGCTAATGTTAGTACTAGGCTAATATGTCAAGTTTCTGTTTAAAAATATGTATGTATTCCAACTTAAATTAAAAAATGTTTTTCTTAGTGCATTATACACAACAATAGTGGGGTTTATTTTGACATGTTAAATTTTGATGCTGAATTGTTCAGCTTTTAGAAAACAGAAGTCAAGGATCTATGTGATGGATGCTATAATGGCTTGGTAGACACTAGCTTGAACCTCTTTATCAATAACAAATTGATTCCCTTAGCTTCCGGTGTAACATCTGGAAGATGATTTTTAGCAGTAGCAGTCTTTGGGGTTGTCTTCCCAGAAAACAGTTGCCTCACTGGAGAACATATCTCCTCTAAAGATAGATCAATGTTGGCACATATTGGTGTATAATAGCCTGACTCCCTTGTCCTAACTCAGAACTATGAAGGAACAATGAATAGAAAAAATTGGTAATGTGGAAGTCTGGGAGCAAGGTATGCAATTAGATGTCTATAAATAGTCAAAGAATGTGAAGATGTCTGTGACCCATATGGATGCTCATTAATGGGTGATATTGGCAAAGAGAGTTTAACGATGAAGTCCACAGTATGACTCATTCTGGGGATTATAATCAACCTCTTTCCCCTGCCATTGTCACTGCCCAGCAGGCTCATGAATAAAATGACCAGGGTGGCAGGGATGGAGGTTATGCATGGGCTCAGAAACCTGGAAATCTTTTTACCAAAGCTGACCTGGTTATAGCCTCTTCTGAGTGTCCAATCTGTCATCAGCAGAGAGCAACACTGAATCCCCAATAAGGCATCATTTTCTGGGGTGGTCAGCCAGCAACCCAATGGCAGATTGAATACACTGTACCTATTCTATCATGGAAAGGGAAACATTTTGATTTCATTGGGATAGATTCTTAATCTGGACATGGATTTGTTTTCCCTCCCTGCAAGGTTTCTGTAAAAAACAAGTTTGTAAATATATGGGATGTTTTATCCACTGTTTTGATATTCCACATATTATTGTTTTCCATCAGAAAACTTATTCATAGCAAATGAAGCATGACAGTGGGCCCATGTCATGTTTTCCATTGGGTTGACAAGGCCCCTCATCATCCTGAAACCCTAGCTTGATAGAAGGTTGGAGAGGCATTTTGAAGATCCATCTATGGCATTGGTGAGGTGGTGATGCCTTGAGGGGCTGGGGCAATGTCCTCCAGGAGGTGCATATGTGCTGAGTCAATATCCTGTATATGGTGCTGCATCTGCCAGGTGCAGGATTCATGGGTCTAGGAGTCAAGAGGTAGGAAAGAGAATTACTCACTATGACTTTCGGTATCCACTACCAAAAGTTTTGCTTTCTCATCCCTGCTACTTACGGCTCTGCTTATCTGGTGTCTTAGTTCTAAAGGGAAGAAAGCTTCCATAGGGGATATAGCAATGATTCCATAGAGGAGGTCAATATATATGAAGTCAACATAGAGAAAGGAAGTCAGTACTGTTGCTCAATTTAGGATTTGTGGAGTTCCAAATGTATTTTTTTTCCTGGTTGCAGAACTATCTTTTATCTCTTTGAGCTCTGACCAAATGTTTACTTATATTC
Source organism: Geosciurus inauris (assembly GCA_004024805.1). NCBI lineage: Eukaryota > Metazoa > Chordata > Mammalia > Rodentia > Sciuridae > Geosciurus > Geosciurus inauris. Next base: position 33,136 of record PVHX01012939.1, on the reverse strand, counting down.
ACCAAAGGGGGGGGGGGGGGGAGAGGTATGTATGAGTTGGGGATTTGTTTGTATGATTCCTTGTAGTCAATTTTTGAAAGAAAAGATTACCATTATTTCTCCAAATGATAGCAGGAGCACCATGGCAGGAAAAGCTCAGACACTGAGCAGGTTTGTTAAAGTCCCAGTTCCTTGGTTTACTAATTTGTCTAAGCACTAGATTTCTCATCTGTCAAATAGGTATAATGATACCTGCTCTATCCACCTATGTTGTAAATGTAAAATAATTCAATAATGCAAAGCATGTCTTAGGCTCAGCACAGTGCCTGGTTAGTCATCAGGAGGGACAGGTCCTAGATTATTCTTGTGGCCTTAGAATAATTATTCATAATTAGATTAATTAGTACTTGTAATATATTAGTGATTATTCTAACTATTAATTTACATACCCTTTCAGTGTCAGAAGTTTGGATGACAAATTATATGTTCATTCTAATAACCATCATCAAATGTTAGTTTGCACTCTCCACTTTTTTTGTTGCGGGTGGTTGAGAAGGTTGCCATAACATGGAATTTAGAAATCATGCCCCTTCTATCTGGTGAACATGGGTTTTAGCTAGTAAGTGCAACTCTTAGTTTTACAGTGAATAAAAAGGAGCATAGATGATGAGATTGGTCCATTGAAGAAAGTACAAATTGATTATATCATTGCAGGTGTTGACCTTATTCAAGGGGATGTGCTACAGTGAAATTTTGTGGCTTCCCAAATTAACATATTGAAAGAGTAATCCCTAATGGAATGGTATTTAGAGATGGGGACTGTGGGAGGTAATTAAATTTAGATGAGGTCATGAGGTAGGTGCTTTCATGATAGAATTGGTGGCTGAGAAATAAGTGCTTGTTTTTTTAAAGCACCTTTTCTACAGAATTTTATTATAACAGCCCAAGCTAAGACAGAATGATAAAATAGTTGCCTTGATTCTCCAAAAAGAGTTCTTGAAGAAATCTTCAGGTAAATCAAATATAGTCCATCATTTAAACAGTAGAATGTGGAAAGTTGAAAAAATTCAGAATTACTGTGTTCTTGTATTTTAAAACAGTTTTTTTTTTTTTTTCCTGGAAGACCTTTTGTCATATACTTGCTAGGTAGGGCCTTCAGTGGCTTGCTCATGGTGCTCATCACAGGTGGAGAATCAACTCCTGGCCCTCGTAACTGCCTCTGAGGATACATTTTTTATCTTTTCTTTGCTAGACAATTTGGGGAAGGATGATCTGTCAGGGTATTTATAGAGGCCATTAGCATGATGAGTGAATTCTACAGAAAACTGATGGCTATTTGAAAAAATGGCCTTAAGAAGAGAAAGAAAGAAACTTGTAGGGAGTCTTTTCCAAATAGCAGATTGCTATATTTGGGTGGTCTAAGGATTATGACAAATGTCAAGGACTGCACACCGCATGAAAGCAGCTCATTATAGCTGAGCACACAGAATGCCACATTCAAGGTTGAGTGGCTGATTTAGTTGCAAACACTAATTTTCAGATTATACAATTTGGAAATTTTAATTAGCCATGAATCTAGGGATAACATTCCCATTCCTCTTCGTAATACTGTAAATGGAAGTCAGATTTTGCTTTAGCAACCTAAGAACTCAAAATAAGGTTTCAGTGTGATACAGATTGTTTCCTCCTCAAATGATAATTTTGAAAACTCATGTTTCAGAAGAATTAATGGCCCAATCCTATAGTCATTCTGCATTTCTAAATCTCATTAAAGTTAATGAATTCTGAAAATTAAAATAATAAAGTGGGCCTTTTCAGTTTGACTGAAATTTTACTGTTTAATAAAATAAGATCCAGTAAAATGAATCTGTTGGTGATATAGTTTTTTATTTTTTAGTTTTTAATTGTTAAAAGTTTATTGATTCTTTTTAGTTATATATGACAGCAAAATACATTTTGATATAATTGTAGAAGCATGGAATGACATACCGTTTTTTAAATGGTGGCTGGATTCATGCACATGATTTTTATTGTTGGAATCATGACATGGAAAGCATGAGGGATAAAAATCAAAAAAAGATTCAATTGGTATACCTGGCTTATCTATTTAAACTCAATATGTGTCAGAGTTACAAGATGTGAGAATCCAGTGAATTAATAAAACAAACACAATCCTTTGCAATGGATGCATTTCACAAAGGTTTGCATGTTTAGAGATGATGCTGAGAGGTTTTGAATGTACATAATTAGAGCATGGCAAGGGACCCAGATAATACAGTTCTGTGTAATAATTGCAGTGCTTCAGATGGGCTATTAACATTCTTACTTAGTTCAGCTTTTGCATTTCTTTCCTCTGTTGAGTGTGTAATGTCAAATCACTTTCTACTTACTGTGTGTGTATGCTTGTCTCTGCTTCTAGATCTTAACAAATCCATGTTTAGAGAGTGTCTGTGGCATAGTGAATTTTCCTTTGAATTTCTACAATTCAAACATTTCTATAACTTTCTGGTATTCTCAAAGCTTCAAAAATCCACAGGCTTTTTTTGGGGGGGGGGGTTATTAATTTTCTTTCCCTGTAGGCTATTCTCAACATACATCATCTAAAACAGGACATATGTTTATCCAATTTCATTTGTCAGCACCCCCATTTGCACCCATATTTTGGATATAGAGAAATTGCACCTTGTCCAAGGTTGCTCTCAGTCATGAGTAGATATTCTCCAGGCTTCTTCCAGCAGTAGAGCTCTGTGATTTTGTTATGCCTTTGGTGACCTGACCTTCATTCTAGACATACATTGTGAACCTAGAAATAGCAGTATTCTTTTTTTAAACCACACATACTTTCCTATGTACATATATGAATATATCACTGTGAATCTTTCCATTATGCCTATCCACAAGACACTAATTTAAAAAAAAAGAACTAGACGTTAAATAGAAGATCAATACAGTATAGGGAAGGGAGCAGAGGGTAGGAAGGGGAAATATTGGGGACTGAATTAGAACAGATTACATTCCATGCTTTTATAATTATGCCGTAGTATATTCTATCGTCATGTATAACCAAAAAGAACCAATAAAAAACACACTTTAAAATAGGAATACTAGAATTATAAAACAGCATAGTTTGATAAAATATCATTTTTTTCTAAAATATTCTCAATTTTCTTTCAAAAAATTATTATTATAAAGAAGAAACTAATAAGTGGTAACACTGAATATTCAAGTCAAACAAACTTTTATGCTTAATGCCCATGATGATCTAATATAAGATTAAACAAATTTAAAAAACTAATTGAGCACAATTTCAGAAAAGCAACTGAAACTGATAAGACAATTCAGCTGGAAATTTTTACTAAAAAATTTTTACTCAAAATTCAACAAAAAATTAAATTGTGAAACAGTGGTTAAGGCAAGCATCTAGGACTGATAGAAACAGAAAAATATCATAACAGCCCATACTT
>PVHX01012939.1:0-29593 GCA_004024805.1 Geosciurus inauris | reverse complement strand
GCCTACTTGTCAGGTGAGCTTTTATGCTTTGATATGAAATATTGTGAGAAAAAGAATAGGGGAGGATAATAAAATGTATGTAGGTAGGGGAACCAATGGAGTAATTTGGGACGGGAGAATTTCAAGTCAGTTATGGTACCACACAAGAAGGCAACACATTAGGGATAGGGAGAAAAAAGGTTTGTATAAGTGGTTTGGGGAACTATGGGTCTCCTTGAGCTGTTTGCAAAAACAAAAATGTTGCTTTGGCTTGAAGGACTACAAGGATTCTTTCAATTGCTGTATAGCTTTGGAACTAAATCATACAGGTCACAGAAAATCATTTATAGAACTATTGAAGGTTACAAAAGAAGCATCACAGAGTAAAATTGAAGCAAAAAAAGCTGCATATTCCACAGTACTTGAGGGATTTGGAACTTTATAGATGCAAGAATGCCTCACTCGAGCCCTGGGGAATGAGTACAAGTCAAACACACAGAGTGAGGGGCAGATAAGAGTGACAGGAAAGGAGAATGAGCACAAGGAGGAGAAAAAGGCAAAATGCCTGGAGACAGAGGGGAAAATCATAAAAGGAAAGAATTGCTGCCATGAAGGACTTGGGGATTTTTCAGGATTTATATATATGTAAAGTTTTGCCACTATTAAAAATATTTTAGATGACACAGACACATATATTTGGGATATTATTTCTGTAAAATAGATTTATTAAAGTGGGTCAAAGGGCTTGTATGTAGCTTTTTTAATTAGAGCATTATATTTATACATAGTATCTGGATTCATTTTGACAAAATTATATGCACAAGGAATTTAATTTCCATCCCAATTCCTACCCCATTTCCTTCCTTCCTCTCTCCCACTCTTCTCTTTCTCTTCTCTACTGATCTTCCTTTCACTCCTTTATTATTTAGTTTTCATTGGTACTTCCTACATATACATAAAGGAGATATTCCCCTTGGTAAATTTATGTATGTATATTAGATTCATTCCACATTTCTTTTCCTTTCCTTCCCTCCTTATTCTCCTTCTTCTACTCCACTGATCTTTCCTATGTCTTTATGATACACAATCCCCTCCCCCACTGCCTTCTTTCCCTTATTTGCTCTAGCTTCACACATATAAAAGAAAACATTCAAGCCTTGATTTTCTGAGTCTAGCTTATTTCACTTAGCAAGATTTTCTCCACTTCTATTAATTTACCGGCAAATGCTATCATTTCATTCTTCTTTATGCCTGAGTAAAATTACATTGTGTATGGATATCACATTTTCTCAATCCATTCACCTCTTGATGAGCATCTAGGTTAATTTCATAATTTGGCTATTGTGCTGCTTATAAACATTGAAGTGGCCATATCATTATAGTATGCTGATTTTAGTTCTTTTGGATAAATACCAATGAGTGGGATAGCTGGGTCACATAGTGGTTCCATTCCTAGTTTGTTTGTTTTTTTTTTTTAGTTGTTGATGGATCTTTATTTTATTCATTTATAATTTATATGTGGTGCTGAGGATCAAACCCAGTGCCTCATGCATGCAAGGCAAGCGCTCTACCACAGAGCCACAACTCCAGCCCCCCATTCCTAGTTTTTTGAGGAATCTTCATAGTGTTTTCTAAAGTGGTTGTACTAATTTGCTGTCCCACTAACCAACCTTTCCCCCTACATCCTCACCATCATTTAGTATTATTCATATTCTTGATAATTGCCATTTCTACTGAAGTGAGATGAAATCTTAGTGCAGTTTTGATTTGCATTTCCCTGCTTGCTAGGTATGCTGAACAATTTTTTATATATTTGTTGCCCATTTGTGTTTCTTCACTTGGGAGACATCTGTTTAGTTCTTTTGCCCTTTTATTGATTGGGTTATTTTTCAATTTTGGCTTTGAGTTTTTTGAGTTCTTTATATTTTCTGGATATTTGTCGCCTGTCAGAAGAGTGGCTGGCAAAGATTTTTCTCCCATTCTATAGGCTCACTTTTCACCCTCTTAATCACTTCCTTTGTGGTACAGAACCTTTTTACTTTCGTGGAATCTTACTTATTGACTTTTGTTTTTATTTCTTGAGTTTTCACAGTCTTGCTAAGGAAGTTGGTGCCTGAAACTATAGGATAAAGTGTTCAACCTGTTTTCTTCTAGTAGTTGAAAGGTTTCTGGTCTAATTCCTAAGTCTGATCCATTTTGATTTGGGTTTTGTCCAGGGTGCAAGATATGGATCTAATATCATTCTTCTACATAGAGATATCCAGTTTTCCTAGCACTATTTGTTAAAAAGGCTGTTTTTCCTGTAACATATATTTTTGTCTCCTTTGTTAAGTATCAGATGACTGTAATCAGGTAGATTTGTTTCTGTGTCTTCTATATTTGTTTCCTTTGTCAAGTATCAGATGAGTGTAATTAGCTAGATTGGTTTCTGTGTCTTATATTCTATTCCATTTGCTGGTCTTCATGTCTATTTTGATGCAATACTATGCTGTTTTTGTTACTATAGCTTTGTAGTATGATTTGAGACCAGGTATTGTGATGCCTTCTGCATCACTTTCTTAAACAGAATTGCTTTGGCTATTCTGGGTCTTTTATTCTCTCAAATGAATTTAAGTACCATATTTTTCAAATTCTGTAAAGATTGTCATTGGTATTTTGATGGTATTTGCACTGAATTTTTATATTGATTTTGGTAGTATTGCCATTTTGACAATAATAATTCTGCTTACCCCCCAAAATGGGAGGTCTTTTCATCTTCTGAGGTCTTCAATTTCTTTCTTCAGTGTTCTATAGTTTTTATTGTAGACATCTTTATTTCCTTAGTTAGATTACTTTCTAGGATTTACATATATATATTTAGTGAAGAGGTTGGTTTTCTAATTTCTTTCTAAGCTGAATTGTTGTTATGAGGGTTGATCTTGTGTCCTGCCACTTTGCTAAATTTACTTATCAGCTCTAGGAGTCTTCTGGTAGAATGTTTTGGGTCTTACAGTATCATGTCATCCTCAAACAGTGTTAATTTGACTTCTTATTTTCTTATTTGTACTCTTTTGATTTTCTTCACTTGTCTGATTGCTCTTGTTAGAATTTAAAGAAGTATACTGAATAGAGGTGTTGAGATTGGACATCTCTGTCTTGTTCTTGATTTTAGAGGAAAAGCTTTGAATTTTTCTCTAGTATTATGTTGGCTTTGGGTTTGTTATATACAGACTTTATGATATTGAGGTAAGTTCTTTCTATCCCTAGTTTCTCCCCTGTTTTAGCATGAATGGTTGTTATATTTTATCAAAGGCCTTTTCTGTATAGATGATCATATGATTCTTGTTCTTGATTCTATTTATGTGATAAATTACATTTATCGATTTGCATATGTTGAACCAACCTCGCTTCCCTGGGATGAAGCTCACTTGGTCATGGTATATTATCTTATTAATAACTTTTTTTAATGTAGTTCACTAATAGTTAAGGATTTTTGCATTTATGTTTATTAAGGAGATTGTTCTGTAGTTTTCTTTTCCAGAGGTGTTTTGGAATTAAGGTTATTATGGCTTCATAAAAGGTATTTGGACTGTTCCTTCCCTTTCAAATTCATGGAATAATTTGAGAAAGAGTGGTTTTATTTCTTTAAAGTTCTTTTAGAACTCAGCTGAGAATTCATTTGGTCCTGGGCTTTCCTGTGTTGGTAGGCTTTTAATTGCTGTTTCAATTTCATTACTTGATACTGATCTATTTATGTTTTTTATAACTTCTTGGTTCAATTTGGGCAGGTAATATGTGTCTAGAAAGTTGTCAATGTCTTCTAGACTTTGCCATTTATTACAGTCTAAATCTTTAAAATAATTTTTAATGATCCTATGGATTTCAAAAATGTCCATGGTAATATCTCCTTTTCCATCTTTACATTTGTTGATTTGGGTTTTCTCTTTCTTTTTGTTAGTTTGGCTAGGGGTTTATCAATCTTAATTATCTTTTAAAAAAGCCAACTCTGTTGCATTGGTACTGTGTGTTTTGTTTTTTTTATTCTTGATTTCATTAATTTCAGCACTGATTTTATTATTTCCCATCTTCAACTGATTTGGAGTTAGTTTGTTCTTCCTTTTCTAATGTGTTAAGGTGAAAAATAAACTTATTTATTTAGGACCTCTCTATTTTTTTGGTGTAGGCACTCAATGCAATAAGATTTCCTCTTCGAACTGCTTTCATATTATCCCAGAGATTTAGATATGTTGTGTGCTGTTCTTATTGATTTCTAAGAATTTCAATTTCTTCTTTGACCCAGTCTTCATATAAAAGAATATTGATTAATCTCCATGTGTTTATGTGGTTTCTATTATTTTTCTTGCTGTTGATTTCTAGTTTCATTCCATTATAGTCCAATAGAATACATTGAATTATATCAATTTACTTTTGTATTTGCTAAGACTTATAGTGTGTCCTAGAATATGATCTATTTTGGAAAAGTTTCCATGGACTCTTTTGGGGTGAAATATTTTGAAGATGTCTATTGGATACATTTGATTTATAGTATTATTTAGGTTAGATATATTTTTATTGATTTTATGCTTTGATGACCTGTCTATTGGTGATAGGGGTGTGTTGAAGTCTCTCAGTATTATTATGTTAGGGTCTTTCTTGGATTTAATGTCAAGGAATATTTTTTGATGCAATTGAGTGTGCTGGTATTTGGGGCATACACATGTGCTATCATTTTATCTTCTTGTTGGATTGTTTCTTTTCTGGGATATAATAACCTTATTTTTCTCTTTTGATTAATTTTGCTTGAAATCAAGTTTGTCACATATGAGATAGCTAATGTAGCTTGTTTATGGACTCCATTTGTGTGGAATCTTTTTTCAGACCTTCACATTCAGCCTGTGAATGTCTTTGCCTTTGAGATGGAATCTCTCGCAGACAGCATATGGTTGATCTTTTTCTTTTTTAATTGTTCATTCTGTTAATCTAAGTTTTTTAATTGGGGATTTAAGACCACTTATATTCAATGTTAGTATGGATATGTGTTTGTGGTTCATTGCCATTTTGATTTTTGTTTATGCTTAGTTCTGTTTTGATTATAATTTAGATGAATAGTCTTCTATTGACCTTCATTTATTTGAGGGATTGGGATTTGATTTGGGCTTTCTCTGTTTGCAATTTATCTTTAAGGATTATTTATAGTGCTGGCTTGGTTGTTATGAATTCTTTTAGTTTATCCTTGTTGTGGAAAGTTTCTATATTCCCTTCAAATATGAAGAAGAGCTTTGCTGAGTATAGCAATCTCGGCTGAATTGTTTTCTTTTGGAGTTTAGGGTATGTCATTCTAGGATCTCCTTGATTTAGCATCTGAATTGAGAAATCAGAAGTGAGTCTTATTGGTTTGCCTGTAAATGTGACCTGATGTTTCTCTTTTGCATAAATATTCTTTCCTTATGTTCTATATTGTGCATTTTGACTATGATGTGTCTTAGAGAAATTCTCTTCTGGTCACGACTTTTTGGGGGTCCTGTATGCCTGCTATATGTGGATGTATATCTCCTTTCTGATATGGGAAAAATGTTCTGTGACTATTTCATTGAAAATGTTCTCAGTGTGTTTAGCTTGTATCTCCATGCTCTCTTCTAGCCCAATTATTCTCAGACTTGGTTTCTTGATGTTGTCCCAGAATTCATGTATATTCTGGTCATGTTCTATTATTTTTTCCTTTTATTGTAATCTTTGTAGTCAGATATATATATCCTGTCTTTGAGGCTTGATGGTCTGTCTTCAAACACTGAAGCTCTGTTTTCTACAAAACCTAATCTGTTGGTGATGCTTTTAAGTGAATTTTTAATTTGATTCATTTTGTCTTTTATTTTCAGGAGTTCTTATAGGTTTATTTTCAATATTTCTATTTTTTAACAGAGTTGGTTTTTCATATCTTTTTGTTTTAGTCAGTTTTTTTTTTCTGCTGTGACTAAAAGACCAGAAAAGAATAATTTTAGAAGAGAAATAATTTGTTTTAGGGCTCACAATTTCAGAGTTCTCAGTCCACAGACAGCTGCCTCCATTCCTTGGGGCTCGAGGTAAGGTAGAACATTATGGCAGAAAAGTGTGGTAGAGGGAAGCAGCTCAAGTGATGATCAGAGGGCAGAGAGAGAGAGACAAAGATATTTCACTCCCCAGATAAAAGGTATATACCCCAAAGTCATGCCCCCAATACACACCTCATCTAGCTACACCCTTTCTGCCTTCGGTTACCATTTAATTAATCTTTATTTGGTGATTAATTCACTGATTTGCGTTAAGGCTCATATAATCCAATCCTTTCTACTTTAAACCTTCTTGTATTGTCTCACACATGAGCTCTTGGGGGACAGCTTGCATACAAACCATAATAACTGTATTCCCTCTCTTAGTTCACTCCATAGATCTTTCAGTTCATTGAACATTTTGATAATTGGTTCTTCATAGTTTTTCTCTGGAATTTGATCCTATTCCACATCTGTGGGATTCTTTGTTGGAGAATTTGGGGCTGAGATTTGTTTGCTGGTTTCCTCATTTGTTCAAAGGTCCTGGACTTGCACGTCAATTGATATGAATTCCCCTTCCTCTTTTATACATGTGTCCTTATGTGTGTAGTTCTTTTTTATCCTAGAATTTCTTTCTGTCTTTGGTATGTGTAGATATTGAGGTGTAGAACCTGAAGTTTTTTGGTTTTTCCTCTTTGGGGCCTGGTTTTTGGTTTGGGGTTTGTGTCTCCTCAGTTACATGAACTGAGGTGAAGTTTAAGCTCAGGAGTGGATAGATTGTGTGTGTGTAGGGAGGGTGAGATTCACTATTTCTTAGCTGAGTTGTATTTCTTGGCAGCAGGATACTTTGTGATCTTAAAGTGTCCCTATCACTTCCAGCCACTCTTACAGGGAGAAGGAACTAGGAATAGAACTAATGTCAGATAAATGTACACTGTCTACTTTGACCTCTGTAACACCAATTGCTATTTATGTAGGAATGGTTGGGTCAGGATTTGATATCAGTGCCAGCAATACAAAACTGTGGACTAGATAGATCAGTCATCCAATATAGGTGTCTACTATGTTATCCACTGTATTAATAATCACAACAACATGAAAGGAGTATAAGTTACATAAACTGTATAATTATATTCTTTAGTGGGATTACAGTTTCTTTAGCACAGAGAAAGTAGAGTGAGAAAATGAGAGAAAGTTTCAAATATTTAAAAAAGTAACCAACCTAGGGACAGGTGATAGTTACCAGATGTTGCTGTAATAAGGACTAAAAGATTTATAGAAAGTAATAATGAAAGAGAGGAAACAGGAAAATTTGGCTTTTAATGGAGTGGGGAGTGATGAATGGGAGAGAAGAGGAATGAGAACAAAGATATGGACAAACCAGCCCTTATAAGATCTAAGCATCTCTATCCCACATATAATTGAATCCCACCTCAGACAAATAAAGGATAAATAATAAACAGGTGCAGGAGGAAGCAATTAATGTGAAATCAAAATTATATCATTATACACATACTTTTTTCAAATCTAGTCACATGGTAATTACATACCCCACCACTACCATATGTACCCATATACATGAACACAAAATTATACATAATGGAAAAAAGAAAAGAGTAATACAATATACTGAAAAAAAGTTGAAAAATATAATAAATAGTAAAATTTTAAAAATAATAAAAAGATTTATTAAATGGGAGTATGAATGAAAGAAAAGGAAAAATAAATGGTGAAAGGAAAATAAAAATTTAAAATAAAATAAATGAAAAATCTTGCTGAGAAATAAAGGGCTTATTTTCTACTGAGGTTCCCAAAACTGTTGGCAAGGATGGATTTTCATTCTTGGTATTTGTTTTTTGGCCTTGTAACCTTTGGTTTGAGGATTAGATGTTTTTAACCCAGTGCCTATGATTTCCTCTCTTCCTCCCCAGCCTTTGTAGCTAGGAGGTAAATCTGGTTGCAGTAGATCTCAGCTTCCAGTCTTCCAGCTTAGCACAGTTTGTGTATTGACAAATTGTGTGTTTCTGTGGCAGGGGTATTCAAAATTCTAAATGGGAGATCCCAGTAATTGGGGTTTAGTCTAGATAAAACTTTGAAACTCAGTATGTAGATGTTCAAGAATTGCTCTGCACCCTCTGATGGAGAAGGGATGTTTGTGTCTGCAGAAGGTGTGGAACTCAAGTATCTCTGATAAAATCCACTTTTCGGGCATTTTAGGGAAAAAAAGCTCCACAGGTTTCACCCTTACTACTATGAATATGAAATACTGAGAATTTTTCCCTAGAGCACAGTCACTCCTGTGTGTCCACTGTAAGGCCACAACAATGGGAGCTTTCTCTCTTGGGATTCAGAGTCTGAATTGTCCAGGCAAACTTTTCTTTATGTCTATTTCAGTATCTCTGTTTTCAGTGCCTTCTGGGAACTTTTTTGGTCAGATGCAGGGGTTCCCTATCTGATCTCCCACCTCAGGATGTAGGAGCTTGGGTAGGGGCGAGGGGACTGTTTTGCAGGCAGTGGGAGTGCTGTGGAGGCCTTGGGAGCCCGCACCTTGTGAGTGTGTGCTCTCCAGGCTGCAGAACTGCAGAGGGCAGCTATTTTCTCCAGTAGCTTCAGTGCTAAATATTTCTGGCAGAGAGAATGAATGCAGCAGGTGGTCTCTTTTTTTGGTAGAGGGAGTGCTTGTTTTCCCTGGCAATGGAGTGCATCATCTTGGTGGCTTTCCTTGGGAGCCTGGCAGCCATTTTCTATGCCCAGAACACGTCCACTACCATAGGAGTTATTTCTGGATTTGTTTTTACTGATTTGCTTACCCTACCAACTCTATCTATTACAATCAACCTTCCTTTCTAATCTACAGGTTACTCTGTGTCAATCTTTATTTTTAAATTTCTTTATCTGTTGGCCACGCCTTCTTTGTTTGTCTGCCCTGGTTTCCCCTTTGCTACACCGCTGGCTGGCAGCCACACTGGCACCCAAGCCGGCACTTCTGGAATACATTATTATTATGTTTCTGTTTTTGAATTCCGTGACTTTATAGGATTTTTGTTTTCAGTGTTAAGTTTTGGTGATTTTCCCCTTGTCACCCACCTCTCAGAGAAGCCATCTTCCTATTATATAAGTCTGGTGTTGAGGGACTTCTGGGGCAGGCACCCTTCCTCCAATCTGCCATCTTCTTCTTGGGGTAGTTTATTTTAATGAATATTTTCAGAATGCATCCTCAAAAGTTTGCAGCAATTCACACCCTATCATAATCCTGGGGAGGATTCCTGTTGGCTTGATGGGGTGACACATTGGGAGGCCATCACTGTGACAGATTGACAGTGTGTGGGAGATCCTTACCCACCAGGCCTGGGTTCACTTTATCATCCTAGTTGATTGTGTGTCTTCAATTCTAAGAGAGTTCTAGGCACATGATATGTATGTTTCATACATATTACTGAATGAACGAATGAATAAAGAATATGGATGGCAAGATCCAAAGTTGCACTAGGGACAGAGCTATTATTGGGAAAAAAATGTAGAATGTTTATAAGAACATTTATGGAATTTTTGACCAGGTGGATGAAGAACATAAGAGAAAGGGAAGAAGAGAGGAAATTTTTAAACAACTTCCTTAGGAATTGTTTCAACTTTTAAAATTAAACAATCATCTAGATGCAGAAAAGCACATCTGTAAGTGTACATCAACAGGTTTTCACAAATGGAAAGCAGCCACATTAAAAAAACAACAACAATCAGATCAGGCGTAGACTATTTCTAAAGAACTGAGTTCTAACAGAGAGTGATTATATAAACAGAATTAATTATATAAATGCAATCTCTTTTATGAAGCAGTTGTAGTCATTTATTCTTATTTTCAAATACCACTGATTTCTACTGTTGAATTGTCTTCCATGTACTATGAATGTATCACAATGTATTTGTCATTCTATTTCATCTGGCCATTTGGTCAATTTCAAACAGTACTGATATCAGCAATCTATCAAATCTTCTATGAATTTCTAGCAGTTTTCTGTTGGTGAACAAATGCTTACATTGCTATTGGGGATTGTATCGTCTTTAAAGAAAAAAGATGATAAAACACCATGTCCCTGAATCCTCCTTTTCATTCCCTCCAAACATAGATAAGTAAAAAGAACAACAAAAGTAAGTCTGGTTGGAATGTCCAACTACTTATCTTGAAGGACACTGGCTCTCTCATGTGTGCTGGGAACTAGAACTAGGTAGTTTATCTGCTCCTTGGGATGCTGTTCATACAAACTGATGCTAAACTAATGCTGCTTCTCTATCATAGCCTATAAAACATCCCTCCCTGAAGTAACAGGTAGCAGATGATAGTGCCCTGGAGAGGAAAGTACTAATCCAGGCAGTGCTCCAGGACATAGCATGGAGAAGGATAGGAGGTGTGACTTTCTGGTAAGACATTGGAATCATCATGTGAGATATCTGTTCTGTTTGTTACCACTACACTTTCCCAGGAAGCATTTCTTAAATCAATATCTCATCCCCAGATGTTTTCCTTGGTATCTTGGCAACCGATCTCACTGCCCTAATACAACTGGGCAAAGGACTGTACAGATATAAACATAGGAATGGACTTGCTGGATCATGGTATAATAGTCATGTATTTAGCTTTAGTGGATACTGACAGACAAAGGGTTTCCAAGCTAACTGCATTGACTTATTTTTCTACTAAAAGTGAGGAGAATTTCTACTGGCTTCACACTCTCACCAGTACTTGGTATTGTCTTTCTTTTTCATCTAGATGTTCTTTCAAGTGCATAGTGATATTTTATTTTAATTTATGTTTTAAGTTTGAGTATTTCCATGAGCTAATGATGTTCACATGTTTATTTAATGCCCTTTGAATACCTTCTATTTCAAGTGGCTATTGAAATTTTATCCATTTTTCTACTAAATTAAATGTCTTTTTCTTATTGATTTCTGCAATTAAAAATACATTTTAGATATGAATTCTGTTGGTATATTGTAAAAATTTTCTCTCATTCTATCAATTGCTTTTTCAAGTCTCTTAATGGTGACTCAATAAAGATCTTTAATTTTAATATAGTGTAGTAAAATTTAGTGCTTTCATGTCATATATATATATAATTTTAATTACTTATAAGTGCATAATCCCCTGGTGTTCAGTACATTCACATTGTTGTGAAACAGACCTCCAGAACTTTTTATCTGAAACTGTGCACTCATTCAGCATCAATCTCCTCCACCTTCCACCTTCCACCTCCTGAGAGCCACCATTCTACTTTGTATGAATATGACTACTTCAAATACTTTATATAACTGGAATCAGACAGTACTTGTATTTTTTGTGGCTGGCTTATTTCATTTATCCCAGCATCTTCAAGATTCATCCATGTTACAACACGTGGCCTTCCTTTTTAAGGCCAGATCATATTCTATTACACGTATAGACTACAGCTTGTTTACCCATTTGTCCACTGATGGACGCTTGAATTGCTTTCAGTTGTTGGCTAGTATGAATAGTACTGTCATGAACACATATTTGCAAATACCCCTTTAAGAGTCTGCTGAAATTCCTTTGGAAATATACCCAGAAGTAAGTTTCTGGGTCTCATGGGAGTTCTATTTTTAACTTTTTGAGAACCCTCTATGCTGTTTTCAAAGGAGTTGCTGTATTTTACAATCCTAACAACAATGCACCGAAGTTCCAATTTCTCCACTCACTTGACAATGCTTGCAATTTTCTGGTTTTTTTTTTTTGTTGTTGTTGTTAATAGTAACCAGACTAATGGGTGTAAACAATATCTCATTGTGATTTTTATTTGCTTTTCTCTGATGATTGTTGATGTTGGACATCTTTTTATATGCATGTTAGCTTTTTAATGTCTTTTAAAGGACATTCTTGACTACTCAAGGATTACAGAGATGTTCTATTAGATTTTTTTCAGAAAACCTTAATTTCGTTTTATTTTGTTATTGTTAACCTTTAATATTTAGATCTTCAATTTATTTGTAATTGACTTTTGGTTATGCTGTTAGGTATCTATAGGTATCTATCCAGGTATCTATAGCTTTATTTTTATCTGTATGTTACTTATGTAACTCTATAGTTTCATTATGCTATGTGTCCATGTATATCTTCTTTGTATTTATATATTAACTAATTCACATAGTAACTTGTTCTTCTGAACAAGTAACCCTAGTCATAAATTGAGTGGCTGTTTAAGTGTGAGTGGGTCTGCTTCTGCTCTCTGTTTAGTCCTATTGTGAAGTTTGTCTGCTCTTAAGCCTGTTACTATCTTAATTAATGTAGATTTACAACATTTATAGTCTCTGAATTTATAAAATTTATAATATTCTAAATATTCTGTAGTATAATCTATCAATTTTATTAATCTTCTTCAAGATTTGCCTTGGCTATTTTTGATGCTTAGGATTTCCATATGACTTTTAATCATTTTGTATTTGAATCTCTGAAAATGGTGTAGTCTTAAACTTTTTAAAAATTTCTAATAGCTTTCAATGATATTTTTTACATACTAGTGTGGACATCTTGCACATTTTATTTAGATTTGTTTATAAGTATTTGATGGTTCTGATGCTATTATAAATTATTTGTTTAAAATTTTCATTTTCTCTTTTCTGATGATATGTAGAAATGCAATTAATTGTTTTCTGTTGGCTTTGTACCCAGAAACTTTGCAAAATTTACTTAATAATTCTAATAGTATATCTGTAGGTTTGGGTAGATTTTCTACATGCACAACCATGTTGTCAAATAATGATAGTTTCATTATGCTTTTTATTTATTTTTCTTGACTCATTACACTAACAAAATCTCTGGTAAACAGGTGAATAAAAGTGATTGGAGGTGTTTTCATTGTTTCTCAGAGAAACTTTCCAAAATTTAATTATTGAATATAATTTTTGCTATAGATTGTTAATTTTCACATATTTCTTTGCCAGGCTAAAGTACCTTCTCTTTCTAGATTGCTAAGGGTTTTTAAAAAACAGATAAATGTTGAATTTAATCAAATGCTTCTCACACAATTAACGATCCAATCATATAATTGTTCTCAGTTATATGTCCTGATTTTAAAAAAATTTTCTTTGACTATTAACTCTACTTCTCATATCACATAAATAAAGATCAGACATAACCAGCCTAATGAGAGGATAATTCATTCCCTCACCAAGGGAAATTGTATGTCATCCTTCAAGTGTAATTTCAGCTCCTGTTCTTTTGGTTTAGACCCATGTCTTTATGGGTTGGAAAATGTGTTAAGGATTCTCTGTCTACCAGATAGACAGAATTAATTGTATCTATATTCTGTTTTGGACTTGTGAAAGCAGTGTAACTCTGGAAATTTAATTTTATCTTCTATAACCCACCTTTTTGCTCAAACATTAGGACTTGATTTTCATTCCAGTTCTTGAAATATATATTTCTCTTTCTCTCTAGGACTGGCCTCTATTGTATTTCTGACTACTTGGTTATGGCCACATCCCCTGCTTTGTTCTTCCTAACTTCGTCTCCTTGAAATATGAAGCCCAGTTTTATACTACCGAGCTCTATGTTGGCAGGATCTCTCAGCATAGTTTTGTCAACAGCCTTCAGACTTGCAGCATTACAATAGCCAACTGACTCACTCCTCATGGATCAGACCCTTTGTAAATAAATACAGGTGTTTCTTGGTGTCCATAGGGGATAAGTTCTGGGACCCCCCCAAAAAATGCATGGGTACTCAAGTTTGTTATATAATGCCATAGTATTTAATGTTATATAAATGCCATTGTATTTGCATATAACTGACATACATCTCCCCATAAAGAATGTCTAGATGACTCATAATACCTAATATAACTTAAATGCTACACAGAGAGTTGTTATACTGTATGTTTTAAGGAATAATCATAAGAAGAAAATAGTCTGTACACGTTTACCACAGATGTAATATTTAAAGAATATTTTTGATTCACAGTTGTTTGAATTTGTGGATACAGAACCCAGGAGTACAGAAGGCCAACTGCAGCTAACAGCTATGCTTCTTTGGTCATTGTGATTTTGATGCTGGCTACTTTGGAGGAGCCTGTTAAATAACTGAATTAAACAGTAAAGACTGTCCTCTTCTTTACTTAGTTCATTTTTCCCCCTCCCTTTTTATCCAGACAGTTTTGTGATCTTACCTATTTTTTAGACAATTTAAAATATTTTAAAATAACCATCTGGTTATTTTAGGATCATTGGGTATCCATTTCACAATTTACATGTGTCAAGATCCTGATAAACAAGTTTGAGTACTAGATGAATGCTGTTTAATTGAAGCAAGTGAGCCATGTGTATAATTTTAAATTTTAAAGTAGCTGTATTAAAAATTGAATAAAAAGGTGAAATTTATTTTAAAATAAAAAATAGGTTAAAAATTTAAAAAAAATAAAAAAAACAAACAACTACAAAGAAAATTGTTCTCCATATTCTTTAAGGTCCTAGCAAGTCCTGTTCCATTTGACCAATGGAAGAATGTTTTTTCTGTGTGTGTGTGTGTGTGTGTGTGTGTGTGTGTATAGACATGTCTGTTCTCTGAATGAAGAAATACAGAATTTGAAATTCTTGGGCCCCTATCATCTGTAACTGATTACAATCAAACTCTGTGAACAGGATTGAAGGAAAATAGGGAAAAGAAGCAGGTGGGAGGTACCTTACCCTGAAAGGGTCCTATACTGTAACATTTTCAGTTAATCTCACAGGAAGACTCAGACAATCAGGATTTCTTGGAAAGAGGCTCAAAGGAGTCCTGATAATTATTTTCTGGAATTTCTTTCACTTTAGTCAGATTTGATAGTAAAAAGAACTCATGGTCACTTATGATGGTTTCTTCCCTATCATTCCCTTCCTTTTACTAGGATTCTGAAGATTCCTCCATGGGGTTATTTGGATTTATGGACATGGTAACTTCCAGGTCTGCTCAGTTTAATTCAAGTGTACGAGTGGTAAAAATTTGTGAGTTTTGTGTCAGTCCTAAATGTCATTTTATTTTAGTTATAACTACATATGAACTATTAAAGTTAACATGTTTAAAAAATTTTAAAGTTGAATCTGAATGTATACATAAATGAAGCTATATAATTTGGCATAATTAATGTTACCATGTTATTGTAAGTATTTATATTTTATTGTAATGACTTTTGATTTTATTGTAATGACTTAATGAAAATGATGTCATTTGGCATGCTGAGTGATTTTCTCTAAAGTTTTAAAAATATGTTTTCTTAGAAATTTTATATGAACACTTCATGTGTTGAAAACTTTTACTGTAAATAATACTGATACATTTTGTACTCAGAGAAGAGAAGAGAATTGCTTTCTTAATAGCATATGTTTCCTATGATGGGCTAGGTGTCTTATAAAAGCTAAATAAATAACAAGTATCACCTTATATTTACCTTGCTGCAGGTGAATAAATAAAGTGACAGAGAAACAAATTATTTTTCCTGCTAGCTAAGCACAGAGTCAACCTTCCTTAATAAGGTAATGAAGCAAGGAGCAATACTTTATTTGCTTTTCACCTTCAGTAAGGAGGGATCACATCTCAGAGGAAATCAGCCTCAACTCCAGAATTACAGAAAACATAATATCATGGCTTGTGTTTTCATTTATATATCCACTCCACAATTATTCTTTGGTTTCAATTTAAATATTGTATGTTCTAAAAATGCATTATAACCAAGCTACAAAAATTTATGACCAAATTTTAAGCATCTAAAGATAAATTTTTTAAAAAACCACAAAATATTTACACTGTGCATATCTGTGCAGGGCTAACTGAAGACAGAGTTTGAAAAAATTAAAAATTTCCTCTGTATATGTTATTTTTTTCACAGTATCATACCTGCCTGTGGGTTTTTAAAAATTTGATACACTTTTAAAAATATAGTATGGGGGCTGGGGTTGTGGCGCAGTGGTAGCGTGCTCGCCTAGCACGCGTAAGGCACTGGGTTCGATCCTCAGCACCACATAAAAATAAAATAAAGATATTCTGTCCACCTACAACTAAAAAATAAATATTAAAAAAAATATAGTATGTATTGTGGTTTAGTATACATAACATAAAATTTGTGTTTAGTTCAGTGGCATTAATTAAGTATATTCATATTTTATGTAACCATCACCACCATTATTCTTCAGAAAATTTTTATTTTCTTAGACTGAAATTCTGTGTCATAAACAATAACTCTCCATTACTTTCTTGCCCTAGACCTTGGTAACCCAACTCTTCTGTCTGAATTTGACTACTTTAGGTACTTCTTGAAAGTGGAATCATGTAATATTTTTCCATTTTTGGCTGACATATTCCACTTAGAATCTCTGTCAAGGTTTGTCCAGGTCATAGAATATCAGAATTTCCTTTCTAGTTAATGGTGAATAATATTCCATTGCACATATACACAAGATTTGTTTGTCCATTTGTCCATTTGTAATATTTGGGTTACTTCAGTCCAAGTTAATGAAACTACTAAAATCATGAGTATACAAATACCTGCTATAGTCTTTGCTTTCAATACCTTTGGGTGTATCCAGAAGTGGAATTGCTGGATCGTATGGTAATTCTGCTTAAGTTTTTTTTTTAATATTTTTTAGTTATAGATGGACACAATGTCTTTATTTTATTGCTTTGTATGTGGTGCTGAGGATCGAACCCAGGGCCTCACGCATGCGAGGCAAGCGCTCTACCACTGAGCTACAATCCCAGCCCCCTGCTTAAGTTTTTGAAAAACAATAGTGCTGTCTTCCACATTAGTTACACCCAGTTATTCGGGATCCTGTGAGACTCCACATAAGTTTAGGTTGGGTTTACCTATTTCTGGACATTTTTATATGGACATAATTTTATATTCTCTGATACAAATGCCCAAGCATGAAATTGCTAGGTTATGACGTAAGACACTGCCCCACATTTTCCAGCACGATTGTCTCTTTTCACATTCTTGTGGTGATGTGTGAATGACTTGGTTTCTTTGCATCCTCATTCTCATCTGGCATTGTCAACATTTTTTAAATTTTATTTTAGTCACTCTGGTAAGTATGTAGTGATATCTCATTGTGGTTTTAATTTGCACTTTCCCATGGCCAATGAAGTGGAACATATTTCCATGTGCTTATTTGCCAGCTATATATCCTTTTTCAGCAAAATGTGTTCCTGTTTTTGGCTCTTTTTGATGCACATTCTTTTTTTGTTTCTGTTTTTAACTCTTGAGTTTTGAAAATTCTTTATAGCATACAGAGTGGTCCTATGATATATATGTGGTTTGCAAATATTTTCTCCTGGTCTGTAATCTTTTCATTCTCTTTACAGAGTATGTCATAGAATAAAGTTTACTGGTTTGTTTAATGAGGTTATTTATCCATGACACCTTCTAAAATTAGCATTGTTGGACATTTGATGCTTCCTTGCTGAAAGACTGAAATGACATATTTTAGAAGGAAAGGAGTAAGTTTACTTCTAACCTGTGTTTGTGGTATCTACTGCTGATAGCTTGATAATTGTTGAATTTTAGAATTGTAGTGTCTCATAATTTTTGATATCACTCATATTGTATAACATACCGCAGGAAAAATGTGGGAGAAATACTTACTGTATTGTGGAGGCCAGGAACTAGAGAATAAAGAGAAATTAGAAGAGAGAATGTGAGGGAACATGAACAAAAAGGAGGGATATGAGGCAAAATGCCCTAATGCAGACGTTTGCAAAGTGTAGGCTGTGGACTTATGAGGGACCCATTTGTCTTTTGCATTTTATAGACATTTACATTGGTGGTGCAAAAGCAATTGTGGTTAAAACTGATGAAACGTTAGCATGAATAAAGGCAGTGATAGCAAATTCTACTAGAATTCATTTTATTCTTTATCATGAATTACTTGCAGAAAGAAAAAAAAGCCATTTTCACTTAATAATATCCTTGATTAAATAGTAAAAATAATTATTTTGATTGAATCCTAGTCTGCAAATATATGCCTTTTTAATATTCTGTATGATGTAATGGTAAAAATACATAAAGTCCTCTGCTACTTATTGAAGCGCTTATGGTTACCTCCAGGAAAAAGCACTTTCATTATTGTTTTAGTTGCAAGTGGAACTAACCATTTTTTCACATAACACCAATTTTTTATTTGAAATAACAACTTATAGATGAACTGGGTTTTCAAACTTGGGTATTTGGCAGATATTTTCCTGAACATAATCATTGTGATCCAAAAGTTTCCATGAGTTTTAATGAAATGTATTCTGTGTCAAATTCATTCTCCACTCAAAATTTTACTTTCCCTATGCTCTTCTGGAGATCTTTCATGTTGAAACTTGAAATTGTTAAGTCTATAACTCTGATAACATCTATTTGATTTAGATTCAGCCAGCAATAATAGAAGAATTAAAAATTACTATCAGATTATCATAATGATTCCCAGCATCATGTTTCATGGGACACAGAGGAATTTAACAGTTTTTGTGGACATTAGAAGAGAATATTCAGAAAAGACTTAATTAGTATGCACATCACTCTCTGGCCACCACATAAATACCTATAGTTTAATGATTAGTAAACATTATTTTAATTTCCTGTTTACTTGCTGCCTTTAAGCACTGGAAAGTACTCTTGGAAGATGGGAGCTTGTCTTATTAACCATGGCATGTCTTAAAATTAGCAATGGGTTTGGCACATGATGGGTATTTGATATTTCTTTTTTCAAAGAACAGAATAAAGAAGTGAGAAGGACAAGCAAATTTACTTCTAATTTGTGTTTATGTATCTATTGCTGATATTATGAACATTTTTGTATTTGATAATAATAATATAATTTTTATCTATCTTACATAATTTATCACATATTTTTGGCCAATACTGGTGCTAAAAAATATGCTTTGAACATGGTATTTTGGGGAGAGTAAAATGTGGGCAATAATATAGATTTTATAAGGCTGTGGTAAGATAGTATACATATGCATGTGTGAATCATTTAACTTATATCCCATATGTAGTAACTTTTTAAATTACAAGTGCCATGATAACTGCAATAAAGAAAAAAATTGGCTCTCTGCTTTTATAGTCGTCTAACTTTGAAATTTCTACTTGGAACTGAAATTGATAAATAATATAAGAAAGACAAAAATCATATCCACTTTCTTTGGGACACCAGTTTTGAGGTATGGTTTTTAAATCTTATGTTTATCGCTCTATCTTTTGTTTCTTAACAGATAAGTGCAAAAGGATCAAAAATCAGAAAGCCATTGGCCCACTAACATCAGGAACCATGGCATATTGATATTTTGGGTAGAACATGGACAAGTACTGTGAGAGTCTGGGCTGCATCTGCTTTGTTCATTACAGCATCCCTACAGCTTTGACACCTAGCAGGCTCTCAGTTCATATTTTTTCAGTAGATGATTACATCATTGGTATTTAAATTTTAATTGTTAATGAACTCTCCTGCTCTGATGCTTATAGGTTTCCATTTGAGACAATGTGTAATACTAAAAAAAGGATGTGGATGGGAA
The DNA here is from genome assembly GCA_004024805.1 of Geosciurus inauris. NCBI lineage: Eukaryota > Metazoa > Chordata > Mammalia > Rodentia > Sciuridae > Geosciurus > Geosciurus inauris. Next base: position 10,074 of record PVHX01012939.1, on the reverse strand, counting down.
TTGGAGAGAAGCAAAAATTTTACATAACCAAAAATAGTAAGTTTCGGAGTTGGGTTACCATTGTAAAAGTAAGGCTAAATGCCAATGGCCACCAGGGGTTGATGGGGACAGAGGACAAATTGGTGGAACACAGAAGATGCTTGAGGCAATGAAACTGCTCTGTAATCATTATGCATTTGTCCAAACCCATGGAACATACAACACCAAAAGTGAACAATAATGTTCAGCATGAACGTTAGTCAATACTAATTGAAAATATTGGCTTGTCAATTGTGACACGTGTACCAAGGTGCTTTGGGATGGAAATATTAGAGGAGGCTGTGTCTGTTGGAGGAAAAGGGGTATATGGAAGTGTTTGTACCTTCCATTCAATTTTACTGTGAACCTAGATCTCCCCTAAAAATAAAGCCTATTTTCACAAATGTTAGGCAAAATGGTAACCTAATTTTAAGTCTTCCACTAAATGTTATAAGATGAAACCACTTCCCCTGGAAAATTAATAAACAAGGTATTTTTTTCAACATCCTTAGTATCATGGCTTAGTCATTTCACCTACAATGGAAAAATCTGTTACTTTTATTTTCCCAGAAATTATAAGTTTCATTTTATAATAAATGTATAGAATGGTGTATGAAAGTGTAGGTCTTTTGCCTGAGTGAGTCCAGTTATTAATTAAACAATTAATTTGTTCCATAAAGAATTATTTAGTTTACCGAAGCTACCAGCTACCATGCAAGTATTCTAACAAATGTAGTCTTTTTAAGAAAAGTAATAATGTGCTTCATTTGTGAGTTGGTTTGTCATTTCCAAAGCATTTACACACACACATATGTGGCTAATTAATTAATTAACTTTCTTCTTACAACTCAGCAGTTGTGAGAGAAGGTCTTAAAACTCCCACCCAAGATACTTTTATACATTTTTTAAAATTTATATTTTTTTGTACTATGATAAAATGAAATCGAGTAAAAATCATCTTTCATCCAATATCTTAATAGAATAAATTTAATTCTTAAATGTTTTATGTTTTAAACTGTTCATGTCTGAAAAGGAATTGTGTTAGGAATGGTATTCAAAAAAATCATTTACTTATAGATGTAGAGAAGTTATCAAAGTCAGGTAGTCAAAGTAAAGCATATTACTAGTAAATTTATACAAAAGTGTATAAATCAGTGAGACCCTGTCAGGTTATAGAACATATGGATGAACCTGGCAAAACTAAGATGTTTTAAATTTAATTTAATTTTGCTTTACTTGGTTTTTTTTTTTTTAATGCAAGAATGAAGAGAATTGAGAGCGCAGTTGCTAAAAATGACCAACCTTTTGAAAAGTTGATCTCCACATGACCAAACCTGATGGCCCTGGAAGGCAGTGCCTCCCCCCTGTTAATGCTTTTCACTGACTGCCTTTATACGCCCTGCCTTAAGAAAGAAGAAGAGAAAAAGAGAGAGAGAAAAATAACTTCTGCTATAGTTTGAAAGATCATGTGCTACAAGCTTTGGCATCATTGTGAGGTATGTCCCTGTAGGGGACTCTGGGGCATCAACCCCTTCTTCTTTCTCTCTTTCACATCCCAACCATGAGGTGAACAGCTTTGATCTACCATTCACTTCCCACATCATGTGTTACCTCATCACAGGCCCAGAAACAACAGGGTCAACCAACCACAGACTGAAACCTACAAATAAACCTTTACTCTTTCAAATTTATTATCTCAAGTATTTGTGATAGGGGTGGAAAGCTTACTGATACAATGTGTGTAATAGTTAGTTTTGTGTTTTTTTAGGGGGTGGGGGTACCAGGGATTGAACTCATCAGGGGCACTCAACCATTGAGACACATCCTCAGCCCTATTTTGTATTTTATTTAAAGACAGGGTATCACTGAGTTGCTTAGTACTTCACTTTTGCTGAGGCTGGCTTTGAACTCACAAATCTCTTGCCTCAGCCTCTGGAGCCACTGGGATTATAGGCGTGCACCACTGTGCCCAGTAAGCATGTGTTTTGAGTACAGGTTTAAGAAAGCTTCTGAGGACTGGTTATTACTTCCAATGATGTTGATGGGAGCCACTGTTGACTTTCATTCAACAGTTGACTCTAATTCAAGAGTTTGGATGTACATCTAAATTCTATCTCCTATTTTGTTAGCCTTGATATCTGGGATAAAACAGAATGGTAAATGTTAATGGTAAAAGTAAAATTGGAGAAACAGGTCTAGTCGATGGGTCTCCTTGTTCCTTACTAATAACCAGGAAAGTTATGCCCACCTAGAGTGCTCATAGTAGAACTCAAATGTAGAAACTCAGAGTAAGTAGGAAGACTCAACCATGTATAAGTTTTATAACCACTGAATTAAAGTAACTTCTTTGTTTTTCTTTAGATATTAATTAGATTTAAGGTTGGGAATAATCTCATAATTTTTATCTCAAATGACTACATATTTTAGAAAATGTACATTTTATTATTTTTGCCTATTTAGGAAATATCTAATTTACATTTTATAATTTATATTGTATATATTGATGTTATAAACATTTTCTGTACTATTTCATTAAAAGTAGCATTTGAAATATAAAATATAAATATAAATTTTAATGAAGAATATGAGTGTGTAAGCCTTAATATCTTTAAAATTTTACGCTAGAAATAGCTACATCACTGGTTTAACTTGCATGTTTTTGTTATTAGGTTTCATTTTAATTATTATTAATAATTTCCCTTTGGGTGTGAATTACCAGCTCATGGTCTCTTCCTTCCTCTTTCTATTCTGCTATCTTGCTCCATATGTTTCCTGCTTTGTAAGACTTAAAATCTAGTTGGAAAAATATGAAAATATATTCAAATAACTGTAACCCAAGTTAAAGCATTAACCTCTTTAATCATATTAACATTTCTACCACCTCACTGAAACTATTCTTGACAGGTTTTTAAGAAAACTTTTTGCTAAACTCTAAAATGAATTCATAATTTGCCTCCCACATTCTTCTTCCCTGTTTTGATGAATTGACCAACTGACTTCATATCTTATCAACTCTATTTCCCTAAGCCCCCACCCCACCATCATTCCATCACCCAGCCTTTTTTTTCTCTATATTAAGAATCTCTGGCATCATCTACTGGATTTCCTTGTATTACTACCGTTTTGACATTTTGTTAACTGGTTCTTTATATTTATGATAATAGTGAGATTCATTATATTTCTTATGACATACTCATATATGCACATAATTCAATCAATCTCTTTCCCCAAGTCCCTTTATTCCCATAGACATGAGCTCAGTTCAAGTCACCATTTTATCTTACCTGGTTTACTGAACAGAGGTCTAAATTGGTTCCGTGCTGTTAGTCTTCCTCAGAGTCCCTTCCACACCAATCCACCTGAAATTTATTTGGCCACTCACTTTGTTTTTTCTTTTTTGCATGCTAATCTTTTTTCCACTGATCCATTAAATATAGGAGTTAAATATTTAAATATTAAATATTCTTTAATCCTACGTTTGCTTTGTTCTCTCTCCAAAGCTAATCTCATTCTCTGAGACTTCTCTTTAGTTCATGATCTATAAACCAAGCATTCTTAAATTTTTCTCTCTAATCTAGACTCCTCTTGTGTGACCAGATTCATCCATTCAACTTCTTTCTAAATATTTCTACTTGGATGTCTCTATCTCAGCTCTTACCAAGGTCAACATACAGGAAGCTGAACCATAAGCTTCCATTTCTCTTTTTTCAAGTTACAAACCAGAACCCCTGGGAGTCATTTTGGCACTTTCTATTCCTTCATTATCATTTCAATGTCTAATTCACTACCCATTCCCACAGATGCCACCTGCTAGATATATTTTGGATCCTCATATCTTTCTAATCTCCATTACCACCAACCTAGACCAGCCTACCCAAATTGCCTAGAATCTCTAATAGTCTCTAACTAACCTCTCCATCCACTACTCCCACCTCATCTTGTTATCCTATCCACATAGTAATTCATGATAGTTTCAGAAGTTCTGATTATACTGTTCCTTCACCCTATGATTACAAAACAGAATCCTTTCCATGGCTTCATGCTGATAAATGATCCAACCCCTACTTTCTTCCTTTGTATGTTTTCACCCTCTCTTTCTCTCTCTCTTGCGGCCTGCACTTTCTCTGTTCCTTGGACTACATTCTCTCAGTCTGGAGCATTCTCCTCACCTCCCTCCTTGTCCTCTCCTGTCCATGAATTTCTTTGTTCACTCCACAACGTACCTCAACTGTCATTTCCTCAGGAAAAGCTCTTTTTACTTTTTAATATATGGGGTTTTGCTATATTGCCCAGGGTGGCCTTGAACTCCTGGGCTTAAGCAATCTTCTTGCCTCAACTTTCCCAGTAGGTTGAACTAAAACATGCACCTGGCTGGAAAAAATTCTTGACCAAGAAATCTCGTTCAGGTTTCTTTGCTCTGTGATATGGAAGGACCCTATTCCTTTCGTAACAGTAGTTAGCACATTTATGCTCCCGAAGGACTCAAGGTATGAAAGCTAAAGTCCCAGATGCTGCCACGTTGCCTGGATCTCAACCACTATGTATGAAATGAACAAAAAGATTCCACTTCCAAAATGCAAATGAGACCATGTTCCTTTTATTTTTTTGAATCTTTTAGAGAACTTTTCATTGTGTTTAGGATAATATTCAAACTCCTCCATGGCTTTTAATTTACTTTGTCACTTGGTTCCTTTAGAGTCCCTGACTTCATCTCAGTTCAGGCACATTATCACAGTGTTCACTGAGCACCTAATATACACCAGGGAATTTAATGATGACCAACATAGAAGCTATGCTTACACTTAGGGTTTAGAGTCTAGGGCAGGCATTAAACCAGCAATGGTAACTTTGGTGAAATAAGAGTTATTTAAGTTGTAAAACCACTGCTTCCTTCAAGTGTTTGCTCCAACTTTCCATAGCTACTTATTTTGTTCCTAGACACACCATGATAACTTGCCTGTTTGTGTTTGTGCGTGTTGTTCTTTTGTCTTTCTTCTTTTTGTGTCTTAAGGATCTTGCCCCACCCATCCCTGCCCAGCTTTGCCTGACTTGTGCTTTCTTACTAAAATAAAAAAAAAAAATTCTAAAAATTGCTTCTTCCTAGGAACTCCCATTATACCTTCTACCTCTATTACCTGAGCACTTACAGCACTTTGTAGTGTCTACCCCTTGACTCTGTGCTTTGGGAGGGCAGGACTGCGTGTGTTTTGATCACCATGTCAAACACCTGCTGGGTGCTCTCTTGTACATTCTTGTTTGAGTCAAAGGATGAGCAAAATGCTATGGCACTTGAATAGAGGATACTATTAATTTACAAATGAAGAATAATTTATGTAGCAGGTAGGATGTTTTGCTGAGCCAAGAGCAAGATTTTTTGGGCTACAACTTTGTCAAAAGCATGTTGAACATGACCAGTGTTTGATTTCCCCCACTTGGGTTAGTGTAATGAATTCACCACCACGTGTTCACCTTGGCTAGGCTCTGCTCTCTGCTACTGGCTGCAGTTATTATGGGCAAGGAGATTTTAGCTGTCAGCAAGGACCTGCTATTAGCAAAATTCTTTCTAGTACATTCTTACTACCACCTTTCCAGGCTGGGTAATAGAAGATTACTGAATAAGACCTATGTGGGGACAGTTTTTGATGAGTCTGTTTCTGATCATGTAGGATAATACCCTGTTTGGAGCAGCAAAGGTAGCAAAGAGTATTTTTCTATATGTATTGACAGAGGCTGTTGTTGTGATCATCCAGTCCTGCCAAATGGCTGTGAATAACTTGTCTTTCTCATTAGTGCAGCTGAGAATGGTTTGGAAATGTAAATATGATTCTTAAAACAAAAGAAATGGAGATACACAACATACTGTGTTCCTGGGTCAGGAAATGACACAGGACATATCTTGTAGATATTGGCTAGGAGCCAGGGGTAAAAGTGATCCTGAATAGTGCTTGGGAAATTCCTGTAGACTTGGGAACTTATCTTTTGGAAAGGTGACTATTTTATGTTGTTTGTTTCTTTAATTATTTTCATTTTGTTCTCTCTGAGAATTTAATGAAGTTTCATTTGAAAATGTAAAACTGCTCCCAGATGTACCATGAAGAACCAAGGAAAAATTTTGTTTTGCTTTGTTTGTTTTCATTTTTTTTATCATCATCATAATAAGAGTATGAGTCTTTGAGGGTCAAACATTCTTAGTCACAAGAATTAAAGTGAGAGATAGCAGCACAGTGAACAATAATAATAAGGGAAGAGGCGACTCCACTTATCTTAACAAATGTGTTCAATCTTGGGTAGTTCTGCCCTCTACTTAAAGAGAAATTTAAGCTGGGCATGATGGTGGACACCTATAATGCCAGTTACTCGGGAGGCTGAGGCAGGAGGATATCATATTTGAGACCAGCCTGGGCAATTTAGTGAGTCTCTTTTGCAAAATAAAGAACAAAAGGACTGAGGATGTAGCTAAGTAATAGGGTATTGCCTAGCATGTGCAAGGCCCTGGGTTCCATCCCTAGTAACACACATACTCACACACTCAAAAACAAAATAAATGAAAATTAAAAAGAGAGAACTTTAATGTTTTGACTCATTTGCAGCACAGTCTACAAAGACCACAAACTCCAAAGTTTAACACTTCATTTGTTTTCACATCAGTGAATTTATCCTGGAAATATTATTACTGTGATTTTGCAAATTATTGATGTTCTATTTACAAATTCCTTATCTGACTTAGAGTACTTTGTATTTTCTGCTTGTTAGTATTTTGAAGAGAATTTATAAATAATTCAGAGAGAATTTTGTGTGCTATTAATGAAAGAAGAAGGAGGAGGAGATGAAGGAAGAGGAGGAAGAGGAGGAGGAGGAGATGGAGGAGGAGGAGGAGGAAAAAAGCACCCTTTTTCAAAATGCAGTGTATCAACTGTTAGCCAATAGGAATCCAACATGGTGTTCACTTTGGTTATCACTTTGCATTCAGATGCTCATAACTGTTTTAGAAAGCTCAACGCCCACACCACAGGATCTTGCTCCTCTTTAATTTTCTCTAATTTGTGTAGTGAATAACCAAATACTCATAATGCAATTAGAAGATAATCAGGCTTGTAATTATGTTAATTGCTGGAGACTTACATCAATCCTCCAGCAAAGTGATAGGATTTCAGGGGAACTATTAACGTGGCAAGAGAGTGAGGCAGAGACAGCTCAGGGAGTGGGTAAATTGATGAACAGCATTGACTTGTGTCATTTAACACCGAGAAGACGATGGAGCCATACATGTAAAGGACCTTCAGGAGAAACATGCAGAAAACAGCGTTTTAGATTTCAGCTAAGCCATTTCTTCTTCTTTCTTCTTCTCATGAGTAATTGCATTGTCCATTTACATTTATTGTAAGAAACCCAAGTCAAAGGAAAGAGAAAAATAGGTTGCCCAGAGGGAAAGAGAGAAAAGAGAATGTAATGATTTGCTCAAGTTACCTTTCACATTACTGAAAAAAGAACAAAACTGAGCAAGACATTATCATTATTACCTTCTATGCTTCTACACCGGGACCCTCTTTTCTGATATGGTGAGGGCCAAAGGTTGTGACTGCTTATAACCAATTATAATAGGCACAACCCCCTACAGTAAGTTTATTTCTAAATTTATATGCACAAAGATATAAAGATTTCCCAGTTTTCTTACAAGCTGCTACAGCAGAGCTGGGCACCCCAGAGTCTACCAGAAGCTGACATTTCTCCCCTTCTTTCTAAGTCCTGGCAGTCCAAGAAGCCCTCGCTTCCCTTTCCTACACCTGGGTGTGCTGCATGGCCTGGCAGGGGAGAAAGGCTTGTGGTATAGTGTCACTGCCACTTAAGAAAGATTTTTGCAGAGTGAAGTGAGGCATGCCCATAATCCCAGAAGGTCTGAAGCCTGAGGCAGGAAGATTACAAGTTCAAAGCCAACCTCAGCAATTTAAAGAGGTACTGAGCAACTCAGTGAGAATCTGTCTCTCGATAAAAATATTTTTCAAAAGGAGGTTGGGGATGTGGCTCAGTGGTTAAGTGCCCCTGGGTTCAATCCCGGTTACCAAAAGGAAAAAAAAAAAAAATTTATGCCATTGAGCCTGGTGGTGCACACCTGTAATCCCAGCTGCTCAGGAGGCTAAGACAGGAAGATCACAAATTTTAGGCCAGATTTAGAGACTTAGAGAGACCTTGTCTCAAAATTTTAAAATAACAAGGAATAAGGATATAGTTCAATGTACAGCACCCCTGGGTTCAATCCCCAATATAAAAAGCAAAAAAGAAAAAAAAAAGAAAAATAAAGATTTATACCACCACAATTCCATCATCTCAAATGTTGTGTCTATAACATTTGTCTGGAAACAAAGGGCAAGGAGACCTTCTAAGAAATACTGAGCAGGATGCCACCTATCATTTGTGATAGAGATAAATTAAAAAGCTTACTTTTCTCAAATTTATACAGATTAAAAAGACCATGGCAACAAAAGTTCGGCAGCAAAAGCTAAATCTGAACCCAAGGCTCCTCAGCATGAATACACAAGCATTCATTTCCATCATAACTTATATTTTATATCCTTAATGTCAAAATAAAGTGACAAATTTGGGTTCATAGCTCACCATATGCTTGCTGCTTCTGGGCCATTTGGGAAGCATATTGGAACTATACAGTGTATAATTAAACTGTAAGAATGTTATAAGCTGAGTTAAATAAGGTGTAAGGTTAAATTACACAAAATCCACTCATTTTCTGCTACATTTTTGATTAATCATTAACCATTAAGGCAAACACAAGTTCTTGGGGTTTATGGAAATTTGAGTCATTAAAATGACCCACACAATTAGATTTTTACTGGCTACTAGAAAGCCAGAAAGGAAAATATGTATGTTGAACTCAGAATCATTTAAAGGAGTTAGTTCCTCTGATGGTGGCAGCCAATTGGCAATTTATTTGGAAATAAGTGGATGATTCTATCATCAATAAAAGAGTAACTATCAGTTACAAATATTCAAGAATAAATGGGGGATTTGAGAAAAGGCCAAATTTAGTGAAATGGAGTGATTAGGAAAATATATTGCTCATAAAAACTAGAAACTTTTCCTGTAACTTATTTATGGTTGGCAAATTGTCCAAAAATCTAATTAGACAAGCTGATGTTCTTGGAAGAGATTTCAGACTTGCTCATTACATTAACTCCATAAATTTGTTCTTTCAGAAATCCCCAAGTAGGCAACAAATCATACATAGAGTGTCTTGCTTTTTCTCATTCTCTAATTTCAACTTTTTGTCATTGGCTAAAATTCTATTTTCACTATGTCGAGAAGTAATTGAGCTAGAAAAAATTATTTTGCTTATAAACCATCACTACAAATCAGATGCAGATTTAGAGATAATTCAGCTAAGATTATACTATGATTTCTTTTCAATGTAAAAATGTAAATTTCATCTCCAAACCCCTTTAGTTTATATAATGATAGCTTTATTGCATATTGAGAGAAAGAATGCTCATCCTGAAAAAATATAACCTTAATGTTTTTTTAAGATTAAAAATAGTTTTACAAACTTAGATTTCTTTTAAGTCACCATGAGCATCATGGAAAGATGGATGAGCCAATAACAGAATGGTAGTCACTGTGATTGTGGCCAAACTTAGGAAAAATAGACAGCTTCTATTCTAACTACTGTAAGTAAATACAATATGAACTATTTTAAAATAATGCCTTTGTATGAGGTAGGTGCGGTCTGGTATTGTCTGTGTTAGAATATCTCATTTTAGACCAACCAGAGTTTTGTAAAATGCTACAAAACAAGGTAGAAAAGAAATGAAAACCATATTTTGCATCCATATTCCTTTGTCTCCCATACCTATGTGCTTTCCCCCCTTATATTCCAGTTTCTTCTCTAATTAACAAATTTGGGTCTGTGTAGATTTTTCCCAAATAGCATTCAGATTTCTATCAACTCTATAGCAAGATTTTCACTTATACCGCTTCATACTGATTTATTTTCTTACTTGTTAAAATACTTCAAATGAATGATTAATGCAATGGAGATTAGCTAAA